>PVIR01008136.1:0-57937 GCA_004026965.1 Petromus typicus
TTTCTGTGTATGAGGCAGTGTGTTGAGAACCTCAGGTACACTATTTGATTTAATAATCCTAATAACCTGAAGAGGGGATAACGAGGCACACTCTCATCACTAATACCGTCATAATTTTAGGTAAGGAGCTAGCAAGCCTAAGCACCTTAAAGTTACAAGACATTTGAAGAGTAAGGCTAGACTTGAAGGCAGAAATCCAAAACAAATGTGTGCTTTATGTGTAACTGCCTGTCCTCTGTGCTTCTGAACCTGTCATCTGGCTGCTTAGATGGTATACTACTTCACTTCCAAATCAGTCTCCATCATTGGCCAAGCCAAGGGAAAGTAGTATCTTCATCCATCAGGCAGTCAGTCTTTTGCCCCACTGCCCATCACTCATCCACTTCTGTGTTTTTTTCTGGGCTCCTCGTGGTCTGCTGAACATATGTGGACACAAATGGTGAAAAAGAGCAACACATTTTTTGGTGAACCTTTGTATGAAAAAAAGAAAGAGCAGAACACTTGCTTTCCTCCTGTTACTGAAGAAATCACTAAGAAAAATGATTATCAAAACTCGAATTTCACTGTTGAATTGTATCAGAAAAAATGGATTTTTACTCAAAAAGAACGCCTGAGTCATTTGATTAAAATCGATCTGGACATTCTATTTTACATCAGGGTTTTGTAGACCTCATCAACTTTTTGGATTTGAAAGGGTTCTTGTACTGACTAAGCCCCCCCCAGCCCCCACTCTGCCTATGAGACAAATTCAGAGTTTTTTTGATGCAGCCAAAGGAGATAAAAATCATACAGATGTGCATCAGAAGGAGCTTTTGGCCAGCAAAGTATTTGTATCAGCAAATGAAAATCTTACTCAGGATCCAATAAACATAACTCTTAAATGTTTAATCCACAATGAAGAAGAGAATTTGGTATGAACTTGAAAGGACATTATATTGTCCAGCACACTAATCTCAAGATATTCACAGGTAAATTCACAGTGAGGGGCCGGGGATTTAGCTCAGTGGTTCCGGCGCCTGTCTTGCAAGCGCAAGTACCCAGGTTCAGTCCCCAGTAACCACATACTATACTGGGCGTGGAGACTCACCCCAGCAGCAACCAGTACCACATACCACAGTGCCGGGTGTGGTGGCTCATGCCTGTAATCCCAGCACTCAGGAGGCAGAGGCAGGAGGATTGCTGTGATGTGAGTTTGAGGCTGAGCTCAGGGCCAGCCTGAACTACAAAGCGAGACCCTGTCTCAAAAAAAAAAACCTTAAGAAAAAAAAAATTAACAGTGAGGAAGTCAGCATTTTCATACATTATCCTTGCAATTTATAAATCATTTTTAATGGAATAATTCTGTTTCTTCACACTTTATTTGCCAGACTTCTAAGTCAGGTCTACTTTCTGATGGAATCCACACATCTGATTAGTTCTGTGCCCTTAAGTGAGGTGGAATGGTACTGCACCCCAGCTGTAAAACTGGAAATCCTTTATGTACGGAGATATAAAACCTTTTGAGGAACTCTGCAGAGATGATTGAGAAACAGATTTTGTAAATAGTCATGTTACAAATATGCAGGGTTTGCAGAGTATATACAAAGGATGATTAAAATATATGATGAATGTTTTAAATAAAAATGCAGTACATTTTCACCAGTAAAGAACCTCTAAATAATCACTTCTCCACCAGACATGTTTATCTTATCATTCTTGCTGTTGTCACTTTCTGAAGCAGTCCCGATGTTCTTTTTCTTGGGTGTCTTGATGAGGTGTGATCAAAAGTTTTATGAATGTCACTGCACAGTGCCATCCAGTGGAAAGATAGGTTGGTAAAAAAAATATATTATGGCATATTCTAATCCCCTTCTTCATCACATATGGTACCACACTCTATCTCTGGCTCATCAAAAGGAACGTGAAAGTTTCTGAATGGATTCCAGACACAGAGTCGGCCACAATAGTGCAACAAAAGACACTCAAGACAAAGGATTTCCAAAACTGCCTCCCCATCTGACAGGAGAGATGGAATAATATCTCTGAAGCAAGGACTCTTGAGACAGATTTATAGTCCTTTTTTAGAGTTTAAATATTCACCGTATTCATCAATTCAATCTCATACAGCCTCTATCACACTTATATAAGTGGTTTGTGTGCTAAGAAAGTGACTGTGGGCAAAAGCAAGTGAGGGAGACACCATGTCAGGGACTTACTCCAGTCACTATGAGAGTGCTGAGTGCAACTCTTCATCTGTGTGTTCATTCGATCCCTTGTAATCCTTCTTGTGTCCGTGAATAAATTTGGTTTGATCCTTAGTAGGTGTGTGCTCATCCTCACTTCCATCAGCCTTACAACCATGGAATTATCACTTGTTAAACACATGTAAGAACTCAGAGGTGAATTTAAAGAGCTCAAGGTTTTGATAAGTGGTGTCAAGACCTGTCTCTGCCTGGGTTTAACCTGAGTGGCTGCTCTTACAGTGTCCTCTCCTCGACACTATAGAAGGGACAGACTCCTCTCATCCAAGTGCCTGCTGCTGCTCCCTCGTATCCTGCTCACTGTTTATCTTCACTCTGACAATAATGAAAAGGGAGAAAATTCCACTCTGCAGAGAACGCACTCAGTTTTCCCATAACTTTGCCCACAGCTTTCTTTGTTTCGGATGTGTGTCTCTAATGAAGAGCTTCTGGGTGCTGGAAAGGAGTTTTTATTTGTGTGAAATTACTACACCCGCCTTCGCTGACATTTGCTGTTAATTATTCACTGAGAAACAGAGAAATATGTCAACACAACATTTGTCAGCCGTTATTTAGAGGCTCAGGTTGACAGATCTTGGCAGGATCTTTGAGAGATGTATCTGACGTGGCCGCTTTTAGGCACTTGATTTATTTTGTATTTTCAAGAGTGTAAAATAAAATAGTCTTCAGCTAGTGAGATAGTTGCTCACAACAAAGACAAATATTTTGGGCAGGAGTAACAGGCCCACAAACCCAAATGAGGGTGTTTGTTCTGGCACATGCTCTGTCCTGTGCTGTTCAGTAAAGGAGCTCACCAGGTCTGAGATCTGTGTTTTCCGGACTGATGGAAAAACACAAGAGGCCAGATGCAGAATAAATAATCACTAAGTGGTCAGTATTTGCCATTTCTGCCCAAACAGAACCACATCCTCTGTGTATCTCTGCACCCTCTAAGTTACATACCAGGCTATGGAGATGTTAATGAAAACATCGCCTCCTATGCTCTATTCCAAGGCAACTCTGCAATTCTGCCATTGAGCTGCTCTCTGACACTACCTTCCAGACCCTGCTTGCATCCCAGGAGACCAGTTTGATGCTACCTGTAGACCCTACACAATTTGCAGTCCCAGAACATGCATGTGCACTTGCTTTCTTGATGATGGAGCAGACTTCGGCTACTCTTTTCTCCATCAGGACTCAGCTTGTCTTTCTCTTTTTAATCTGTACATAGATGTCAAAACCACCTTAGTCCACTACTCAAATCTGCCCATAGATACTTATTCCAGTGAAAATTAAATTAGAAAACTTTATTTATTTGATCAAACTCCTATATTATACTTTTTTTAAAAAGTAAATTCATGTCAAAATCCTTTCTCTTTGATTTCTCTCTCTCTGTGTTTCTCTGCCTCTGTCTGTCTCTGTCTCTCTGTCTCTCTGTCTCTCTCTGTCTTTCTGTCTCTCTCTCTCTCTCTCTCTCTCTCTCTCTCTCTCTCTCATTTTTTTAGACAGGTTCTTGCTTTGTAGTTCAGGCTGGACCTGAGCTCACTTTGTAGCCCAGGTGAGCCTCAGACTCACAGCAGTCCTCCTGCTTCTGCCTCCCTAGTGCTGGGATTACAGGCGTGAGCCACCACGCCCGGCCACTTTCTCTTCTTGACCCCCACAGGCTTCTTTACCTCCAGAGAGCACAGAGCACACTCCCTCAAGCTTTGTTCTTGCTTCTTTCAATTTAGTCTCCTTTCTTCTCAGTTTAAAAATGGATCTGTTTGGTGATTACATCAGAAAAGCCTCCCCTCCCCAACACATCCTAATGGCTCCACTGCACCACCTGGCAGGTGTCAACAACCTCTTCCTTAAAATATAGAAGTCAGTGACAGCAGGGGCCACACAGAGACACTTAAAAGGGAATAAGTGAAAGTGTGGATGGAGCTCTGAAGGGAAGCAAGAATAACCTTCAGAGTGTCTCATTGATCTTGGTCAAGTGTTTAAATTTTATTAAGTGTTCATTGAGAATTTATTGAAGGATATTTGGGAAGAGGAATTGCATGATCTGATTTAGATGTTTTATAGATTATGCTGATACAGGGTGGAAAATGGATCTGAAAGTAAAATCATAAAACAAAAACAAGATTTAAAAGTTCTGAGAATGTTCAAATGTTTGTCTAGTACACATGAGGCCCTGGGTTGGAATTTAAGCAATACTAAACGAATAAATTCCTCTCAGGGGACTGAAGCTCTTGAAACATGCCTTATCTCATTTGCTTCTAATTCAAGTCCAGGTGGTGACATGTAGAAATATTTCAGCTTAAACATATCCAGGTGATGCATGGAAGAGAGAATGAGTAGAGGAAAGCAATACCAGATCGAAAGACTAAGACTTCCTCTAAGTCTCTGTGTCTAATTTTATTTAGCTACAACAGCACCTTACTTTGTAAACAATTTGCTTCACAAACAGAAGCATTTGGAAAAATTTTGTTTTTGCTGGGAAACTTTGCTTTGGGTAACAAACATAACCAGTTTTCCCATATAAACACAAACATAGCTATCCTTCCCAAAAGCACAGGACAAAATTAATCTTGTGATCTGAGGTATCACTGCATTTCCTTGAGTGACCACAGGAACCATACGAGGAAATATGGGGACTTTAAAGTCTAGTGGTTAAGGTAAGAAACTTTCCTCAGGTTCAGTGCTAGGTGATTTTGGATAGCAATTCATCCAGAAAAGATAGAAGAGGATCTAACAAAAGAAGATAAAAAATGTATTTTGAGGAAAGTTTCTATTGTTAAAACTATGTGTCATTGGTCACTTAGAAAGAGTTCATTCTCTTTGCAGATAACCATTAATCTAAAAAGCAAAACACATATCAGGAAGTTTTTGCTACAAGAACAATGTGAGTATAACCAGAAGGGCCAAAATTTGGGCACTGGACACGGGAAAGAGAGTGCGGTAGAGTGTTATGGCATTTTAGGTGCCTTGTATTTTAACACTATGTTTGTACATGGGTTTGAGACAAGGAAGCAAGTGCTTCATGATGAACCACCTTTGTCTGGAGGAGTTTTTCAACTCAGAGAAGATTATCATGAGACACACGAGGTCAGCGTGATTGCAGGGGACAATCATAGCTTTTCTTTACAAGATGTACTTGAGAGATCCAGAACTCCACGTGATAACCTCACATCTGTGTGAAGATCCCTTTACGCCTTCCTGTATTTGCAAAGCTACCACGTGAAGGAAGCAATAGATTCATTTGATTAGAGCAGAGAGAGGCAGGAGGTTGGTATCTGTGGGGAGAGAGCTACACATTTCTAAACAAAACTTAGCTTTTCCATTGTTACTGGAAGTGTCAAACAGCTGCAGAGAGTGTGACAGAAAATACTAAATATCAGAACAGTGAGCTAGAATTACTTACATCTAAGATAATTCTAAAGTTCTGTGTATTTTCTCTACTACTTATCTCATGCACTTGCATATTCAACTAATATTCAGAAATGCTCATTCTTACTCTGCTCTGGTCAGATTGTAAATACAAAAGACTAGGTAACCTAAGAAACAGAAATTCCTTTAGTTTCCTAAATTCAAAATCCTAGAAAGAAAAAGACTGGATCGGTCAGATTTGATGTCTCCTGAAGGTTCTCCTCACCAGGTGTGCACATGGACTTTGCTTAATTCACGTTTTGTTTTGTTGCTGTTGTTATTGTTATAGTTTTTCCCCCCATCACCGCAAGCTGGGGATTGAACTGCGGTCATTGCGCTTTCCACGTAGGCAGCAGCACCACTGAGCTAGACCCCAGCCCACGTTAGTTAGAAAAAGTGGACAAGATAGCACTTGTGGTAAAAGACAACACAGGATTTAAAGAAGGAGCTCTGATGAATCTTTGCATTCAAAATCTGATTAATACAAGATTGTACAAATATACCTTGAAAGAGTAAAATAAAAAAAATTTAAAGCTACAGGTATAATGTGTTAGGCACAAATCAAGACAAGGCTCCATTTCCAGAGGTGGAATTAGGGTAGATATGTTAAACACAGAATATAGACTGAAAAATTCTAAATAACAGTTTACTTCCTCCCAGAGTTTTGTGTTATCTACTAGAAGATAATAAAAATTAAAACATAGATCTTTTATAGACTTGTGTGTGAATTGTGATAAAGAAAGTCTGCCAGCTATTTCAGGTAGATAAATTGATGTTAAGAGTTTCCTTAGTATGCTTATTATCATTAGTAAAATTAAATAATACACATATGAGCTTATCACATAGTTAAGGATTGGATAATGCTTTTCTAAACAGTGGAATATATTTCCTAACAAACAGAACTGACTAAAGAAATATTAGGAAATCTAGTACTAAGAAAAAAACAAACTTTTTTAATATTTGTTCTTTCAGCAAGTTACCTAGGATAGCAACTACATACCATGCCTATGCTCAGGGGTGAAAGAAATAAGAGGAATAAAAATGAAGTCTACAGGGCTAAAGTGTCCAAATCTAATGAGGATTTACTATTGCATACTGCCTGTAGAATAAATAAGATATCTTAGAAGTGAATAACTAAATTCTTAGTATGCAACTTGTCCAAAATTCTGCAGCAACTAACTGCTGATATTGACTCTCAAATCATCCACTCATAGAACTGTCATGATAGAAATATTAATGAGGAACATTTAACTTCTCAGTTCCAAAAGCATAGCTAGTGGGACTGAGGAAAAAAATTTTAAAGGAAATCATTTTGATTATTTAAACTTCACTCTAACCACTGCATATGAGTAACACCTGCCATATTGGACAAAATAGAATTTGACTCTTTGAAATGCTAATGAACTTTATGTTTGTCATTTTTGTCTTAAGGGAAATAAGAACTAGAAAGATAAAGTT
Organism: Petromus typicus; assembly: GCA_004026965.1. Taxonomy (NCBI): domain Eukaryota; kingdom Metazoa; phylum Chordata; class Mammalia; order Rodentia; family Petromuridae; genus Petromus; species Petromus typicus. The sequence continues at coordinate 7,089 of PVIR01008136.1, forward strand.
GACTATCTTTTAGCTCTATAAATTGTTTCTAGATGAGCGGTTCTAGTGCCTGCTTCAGTAGCACAAGGTCTGGAGTTCGATTCTTCATACAAAAAAAAAAAAAATTGCTTACTTCTAGAGAATTCCCAAACTCCTACTTATGACTACTTCTTTCTACGATATCTTTAATAGAGTGTGACATTGTGTGATCACTGGGTGTGAGTCCTTGTTTGGTGAGCAATTTCCATAAAATATTAGTCATAGAAGGACTCTGCATACAAGCCATTATCTTCTGTTTCCTCTTTTATCTCTTTCTAACTTCCAGAATTGGATTAAAATATTGATACATTTTATCATTTACTTGTAATTCTAGATATATGAAAAATCTTCAAAAAAATCAAAAACTTCAAATCCTCCATTTGCTATTTGAACAAATCAATAAGACTCAGTAATGTTATTTAGAAATTGAGAACAAACATGTGTGCCCAAGTCAAGAGCATTCTGTAATAAGATACATATTAGGTACTTTGAAATCTAGGTTAATGTTTTTCCAGTAAGGTAACAGAATAAGTAAAAAAAGAATTAAGCTAGGATTTGTAAAAATCAAAATGCATATCAGAGGTGAACTGTAAAATTCTACCAATTCAAAAACATAAAGCAGAGATAATGTTCTTCATGGAAATAACATCTCTGACATCTTATTCATCTCTCACAGGAACATAGATTGTCCAAGTATGTGATGTAAATCCATATGTCAGGGTTTTACAGATGTAAAAAAGGCTAGTGAGGTCAACCAAGGCTGATGTTGGTTCAAAAGGCTCTCTTGAAAATTGCTAACCTTTGGATTCAGTACATAAACAATTCAAGATCCAAATGTTAGTTACAGTGGATGGTAGTTTTTTCTTTGGAAAGACATATGACTTCCATAGGGCAGGAATGAAACTGTATTAAAATATGAGTCCTATTTATTGTAAACTCTCCACATAGTCCATCACAAATTGAAGCATTGTTTTCTGGTTCAAAAGAAAAGAGAAGTGAAATAAGAACTTTATCTATTTTATTAGTAAAAAAATGTATTGATCCTCGGCTAAGCTCTGGACATGGCTAAAGTATGCAAACAAAATGCCTGTGATGCTATTGTCTGTCCTGAAAGAGCTGGCAAAGAAATAAAAGGAATCAGATATATAAATGACTAAAATATCAACAGCAGTGAGTGCAGGAGATGTGCAAGCTCAGAGAGCAGAGTCAGAGTAGAAGGGATGCTGTAGTTGAGTAGAAAATTACAAGATAGAAGGAATAAGTACTAAGCAAGACATGGAGCATATCAGAGCCAAGAAAAGTGTTAGGATTGCAGTGGATTGCTGACTTGACTGACCAGGATCCACCCAGGGAATTAAAGAAGCATCTTTGGGAATATCTGAGTGGTTTGACCCAGACAAGGACTAACCTATGGCCTCTCCCTCCAGCATTGTTCCCTTGCTCTGCTCCCCTGCCATTGTGCTCTAAGAAGTTTGCCCTGCTATGCCATTCCAATCTATCTGTCTTACAGCCAACCAATCATGGACCACATCCTCTGAAACTCTGAGCCAAATCAACTTGCCCTTTTATGTTGTGATGTCAGATATTCTGCCCCAGCAATGGGAAAATTAATGTGAGTAAACATAAGGTAAGAGAACATGGATGCCAACTTGAAAGGAAACATAAGAGGTAGTGCCCACCAGATTTAGCCTATGTGAGCTTGCCGATACTTTATGAAACAAATTACAACATTTTAATGGTTGCAACTACTACAGGGTTTTCACTAACCTAAGGAATGAAAGGCTACTGAGTAAAATGGTGACGGGAAAACCAATACTGAATTGTCTTGTAGGGCAGAATGCAGCTGAGTAGACCAAATGAGGGGCACAGCTTCACCGATCGGTTTTGTGTGCATGTTAATTTTGCACACATGAATGACGAGTGGACCAGGTGTCACTGAACACTGAGAAATGGTCATGAGGAGGTGTCATGGAAAACAGCCATAAAGTAGAAAGATAAGATTTGGTGAATTATATGGCACAAAACCCAATCACAGAAAAGACAGTGACATGGAAAGTAAAGAAATGGGGAGTCAGGTAAAATGCATACGGTCAAAATGGTCAAAAATGGTCAAAAGCTGTTTAATTTGGAGAAATTATGTGGAGCATGAGAAACTAGACATGTCCAAAGATTACAGCAAGTGAGAGACCATTACTTACTTTGGTAGCTCAATTCTGAGAATGGTGCAGATTATACGGATGCAACAGGTGTGGGTTGTGTCTGCAGAAAAAGGGACAAATCATGATGGTCCAACAGCTCTGAGAATCTCAAGACAAATGGGAGCCAGCTTTGATTTTTTCATTGTTTGCTACTCATTTGCTTATTTTCACCTCAGAATAAGAAGTGCAATTTTGAATACTCTATAAAAAGTGACAGTGGATATGAGAAGTCTGAGGGGAAAAAATAAAAATGCAAAGAATCAAACATTTGACAATGGAGCACAGGCAGATTATCAAAGAGATAAGTCTATCACGAAGTTTCCCAATCAAGGAAGATCTTACTTTCTATGGGAAACTTGGCCAGGTCAGGTGTCACGTTTGATTCACATTTGCTAGTGGTAGAAGCTAAATCAAGGTCAGAAATCCTCTATACCTGATAGCACATAGAGGATAACCCCTTCTAAGGAATAATGGGCCAATCCAAATGATACTGATGCTGAGGGTACAAAACTACTTCCCCATGTAATATAAATATGTGTGACTAGGAAAAGTAGGGGGGATTTTACCTGAAGGCCTTTGTTATTCCATGACTGGATTAAGGCACCTAAAGGAGACAAGGAAGAAGTGTGGCATCTAGGATGAGGAGCAAGTTGGAAACACACCATGGAAAAGTATAAAGGAGTTTTAAGCAGAAGATGGGCGATGGCACAGCGATTTGGGGAGCATAGTTGTGTTGACCATTTAGTCCCCTAGAAGGAGAACCACTCTTCCTATGTTGCTAGTAGCTTCATAAGTTCCTGTGAGTTCCTGAGAAGGTGGCCATGAGCTCTGCAGAGAGCTGGTGAACCAGTGGTCTCTGTGCTGTAATCTAGAATCTTCCCTCAAAGCCGCATGAGCTCAGAGATGGGGACTTCAGAGGTGACTGGATTCTAGGGGTATTACTGAGGCCACTAACCCTCTGCTCAGCTCCTAACTGGACATGCTGTTAGGGTGGGAACTGATTGACAGGAAGGTCGCAGTGAATGTGACGATGATTGATACACTTCGCTGTCCATCTTGACTTATTCCTCTGCTTTTCTGCTCCCCTGTGATGAGCATCGGTCCTCTGCCTGGGCCCTTCCTTTGTGCCTTTGTGGCTTTGGACCCAGGTCGCTGGGCTAAATCCTCTAAAACCTCTGAGCCCCACACCTTTCCATGTTCAAATTGCAATGTTGGGTACTCTGCTCCCGGACGACAGGAAAGTGGAAAGTGACTGTGATGATCAGCTTCCTAGTAGTGACTTTGACACCAAACTTTCCCAGGCTGAGGAAACTGAATTCCTTGTCTCTTTTGGCTGAAAGACACTGCTCAGCTATTTGGGGTGGAAAAAAAGTACTCTTTTGTGTCCCAAGCTGGGCATTTGGTCTAGCTTAATCTGAAATCTCAAGGTGGTTTAGGCAGGACAGCTGGTGTGTGTGGGTGACTTGGAGCAGTGAGAGGCTTTCAGTAGATTCACTCCTTATTGGAGCGGGTGTGGCCATAATGATGCTGAAGTGGAACCTTCACTCAGAACTCTCATACATGCTATTTCAGCTTGAAGCTCACTGAGACCGAACCTCCGGGGGGCCTGCACATCACAAAGGCAAAAGCAGAGAGACAAAAGGACATAGTTTGTGACACAAATGTCACAGGTGGTACAGCTGGGGCATGGCATGCCATCTCTTCAGAACTCCATTGAATTCTTTACCACAACTATATACACACCCGCAATTATCTTATGTTTAAAAAAATATACTAACATTGTGTTAATAGACAGCTATAGAAATTATTTCTTCCTGTAATTCAGACAATTAGACTCATGAATTCATAACTTAACCATATTTGGGGATCTGATAAACACATTCATTCAACTCTTTATCAGAACTATGTCTCAGTACTATGATTGCCTTGATTAAAAGCCAAATAAAATGAGCTATGTTGTGCCTGAGGTCAGAGATCTAATAAGTTGTTGACTGACTGGAACTATGGTTTCCTGTGTGACTCTTTCTCTTCTTTACTGTGCATGTTTGTTTTTTCTGACCATGCTACTGTACAGCAAGCAGCTCTGGACTACACTCAGGGCAAGAGAGCCATGGCTTGAGAGGACTCGGGCAGGTGTGGTGCCTCCTGCTCTGCCAGTGAGATGAAGTAAGTTCTCTGAGGAACCTGCCGACATCAAGCAGGGACCACCAGCCCCTTCAGCGGGGCGGAGGGGAGCAGCCACGTGCTGGAAGCAGGTGGAGCCCGAGGCCATTGCAGGGACAAGCAGCAGAGTTTGCCTCAGACAGAACCCGGCTGCGCTGCTCAGCGTTCTGTCTGTTTCCCTGCGACTGTGAAGCTTCTGTTGTGGACCTCCAGGCTGAGTGGACCACACGGCAGGGAACAGGCACAGTGGGGCTGGCAGAGTAAGCAAGGAAGAGCCTCCGCGGGGCGCCAGGTGAGAGGACAGCGGAGGAAATCCAGAGCCAAGTCCTCCACCCACGCCCAGAAGGCAGATGCTGCGTTGTCAGGGCGGCAGGCGGGACTCTATCTGCAGTCTCCTTTCCATGGTGAGAGGAGGAATTTGGCAGTGAGAATCATGATTTCGGAAATGAAGCATTCTCTTAGTTATCAACCTGAGAGAAACACAAGGGATTTTACTCTTGTTCACTGTCCTCCAGAATTTCAGTATTAGCCAGATTCTAGTACAGTGATAGGGACAAATCTCATGGGGACAAGATGTGTGCGTGTGTGTGTGTGTGTGTGTGTGTGCGCGCGCGCGCGCGTGTGTGCGTGCACGCGCGAGCGCACGGGTGCGTGAGCGTGTGTTTCTTCTACCCTTTTATCTTGGCCCACGCTTGGCTCCTGAGAGATTCCCAAAACAGCCTAATTTGGCTTCAGACTGAAATCTCTGTTTTAGGATTGACCGCCAATTTTCTAACAATAAAATGTTTCTTAACACAGTAATCTTTCTACTGTTTTGTGTACATCTCTAAAGATATCTCAGGTAAGACTGACTGTAAATTAAGGAAAATCTTGCAGAATATGAAAATCAAGAGAATCTTACAGTTTTTTTTCCCTAATTGCACTTTAATTCTAGTAATTCTTTTCTTCCCACAAATCTCATGTTTAGGTCAGTAAAATTAATTTAAATCCCATTGACAGTTAAGGAATCCTGGCAGACACTGTCTATGGGACTTAAACAGGATTCAAGATGGAAAAGGCAGAGTGAGTGTCAGTGTTTTTAAAAGGCACATTAAAAATACTTACACTGAACTCTGCTTTCTTTTTCTCTCAAAAATAAACTCGACACATCTTTTAACCAACCACACTACAGACAGCAGAGCGTCTGAATCTAGAGTGTCAAAGGACGTTCTATTGATAAAACTCAGGATGGAAACCACATTTAGAAAGTGTCCTCCATCTAAATACCCTTATTTCCTGATTCCAATTAGAATTCGTCATCACACTGGGGAGAGATTTCGCAGTGCTCTACAGCTGTGTCCATGGTGTCCAGGCAGCTGTGCGGAAGTCCTGATGTTCTGTCTATGTGAGTTAAACTCGGGCACAACGAGACTGAGTTTAAAGGCCAGACAGACGCCGCTCCCCGCGGGGCCCTCCTCCACAGCACGGCCTCTGCCAGGCCTCATTTCAGTGCTGGGAAACGCGGCTGCACATTACATCTGGTCAGGGCACAGAGCGGCTTCGCGAAGCAGCGTTTGGGTTTTCAAGCTGGCCACTGAGTTAGCACAGCTCTTGTCCAATTCCTGTTCCCGGAACTTGTGCAAACTACCGCGTCTCTGCAGAGATGTCATCATTAACCGTACGTCTTCTGTCACCATTTTTTCATCATTAAAGTTTAGTATAGTTTCCTGAAGACAGTTGACTCTTTTGCAAATGTAACAATCTTGAGGTGTGTAAAGTTCGACAATTGTCAAAGGGAGAATATAAATGCAATAAAGTCCAATTTTTTTTTCAGGTCTCTCAACACTTTTGACAGTGTAACTGACTCTGTTGGTCTCTAACACTCCATCCAAGCAGAGGCTGTTGGGGTCAAAGAAGGTGGTGACAGCACCAGTTTATTTGTAACTTTCTTAACTAAATGTCTGGAATAGGTTAATAATGATTAATGAATTTCATCTATATTCACCAAATGATATACCTGGAAAGGGAATCATTATGTAATTTAAATTGACAAGTACTTATCAAAATCCCCAAGTATGATAAACATCGTGCTAGGATCCACAGAAAGGGGGAAGGATCTGAGCCTGGGAATGGGATTAGGAGAGGGAAGAGGAGCACAGAGAAAAAGGCCTCATATTTATCATGTGTATGTGGCAGTTTCCCGGGATGAATGCATTCATTTTGTATTTCAAACATACACTAATAAAACCAAAGGATGGAAAAGAAGAAAATCAGAATAAAGGTAGGGCGCTGTCCTTCAAAGTTACCCCAGCCTACTGGGGAGGATGGTCATGCACACGGTAGAACAGTTGCTGGTTCAGGAAATGCCTAGAGGTGCCCAGAATAATCACCTGTTCTGTGATAGTAAAATCCACTGAGTTTATTTCCAGCGTGTTGGCATTAAACATGGCAGCTGCAAGCATCTCTGGTGTTGAGCTCTTCATCTGCAGCAAATGCACCAAAAAAGTGAATTTTGGTTTTTATTGAATTTGAACTAGTTTAATGGATATTAGAAAACTCTGATACTCAGCCCACTTTGGAAAGCATTTAATTACGTTCATGACTATGCAGGTGTGTGGACACACAGTTACAGTCATGTCTCATGTGACATGTAAGCATGGATTGTGTCCTGCCTGTGTATGAAATATAGCACCTGCTTTGACTTACACTGGACATGGCAACTACATATTGATTTCTAAGCTACATCTGTGAATTTATCTGTGTACCAGACATTAAAATGATGACATCTTGGATATATTGGGTTGATAAATACATCCTCAAAGTTACCTTTTTTCTTCTACTTAAAAAAAAAAAAAAAAAAACGTGATTGCCAAGACGTTTCCGTGAGAGATGTAGCTTGGTAGTGGAAATGCTGGCCGACCTGATGGTCCTATAACTCGCTCGGCCACTGCACCTGGCAAAACGGAGAGACCACGACTCACAGTGTGAATTTCTCCTCGCACTCCCCACCCTACAATCCCGAGTGCCTGGAGCCACAGACAGGAAGCAGCAAAGCCTCAGATGTAAGACGCCATTTCTGCACAGATGCATGCGAAACGCCTCAGTTTTACTTTTAAAATACTTCATTCCAGATATAGGAAGTTCTTTATTTTGATTACAGTAAATCTTATTGATAATGAAAAGGTCAAGGATAAGTGCCCAATGCCCATTTTACAAACTAGATTAACCTTTTGTCCTGAAATAAATTACTAATATTTCTTGGGGGATTCTCAAAATCTACTGCTATTTATTCAGTAAGCACAAGCACTTTTGCGCTTAATAGTCTTTATATTAAAAGATCTGTCATCTTCATTAGAGTTAAAATTACTCTCAATTCACCTGCTCACGAAAGAGCGGAAGCACCTTTTAAGAGCAAGAGGCCTGGGAACTGCCCTTGGTCTAGAAAGTGAGGCAACACCGCCACCTAGCGGTACTTTGGCTAGGTTGTCCTCAGTGGGCCTGGCCATGAGTTTCATCCAAGTAAGCTGCCCAACACTGACCCTGTGAACTAACAGCTGAACTTGCTAGCTAACAACTCTAGCTAGCGGAGGGAGTGTGCTCAGATTTAGAAAGCTTCAAAACCACTAGAAACCATCTTAAATTAAGGTTTTAAGTATTTGGAAAACTCCTAGGGTACATGCAGGCATGCTCCTGGGTGAAACGTACTGAGTCACGATTTGTAAAGTGCTGCCCTACGTACTGTTCGGACTATTACGAGCTCACATTGACACTCTTAAGACCTGTCTTTACATTAGAGCTTTCAGAGTGTTAATCACTACCTTAAATCCTTCACTGTGATTGTAAAGATCTATTACTTCCATGTGGTAATTAAAGAAATGTGGTAAAGGAAACAGTGAATGAGTTAAACCTGTGATACTCACGCTAGACCACACATTCCGCTCAGCCTTATTTAATGCATAACAACCTCTAGGCTGCGAGTCATTATTTTTCTTTTTCAGAAAAGACAACTACGGTGTAAAATGGCCCTAAGGCCCCACGTATTTGGAGAATGGTTGGATTGTGACACTGGCGCAGCTGCCTGGCTGTGGTGCAAGGCTGTCGCCGGGGACGGGTTACAGCTCCACTCGGCCCACATCAGCAGCTACGGGGGCAGCGTGTCCTCCGCTGTGTGCACGACCAAGCTCTTTCTTCTTTGGAGCCCACAGAGGAAGTGCTGAAACTTGAGCGCAAATAGACCCTCTCCTCCTTTAAGTGTGGGTGTCGGGTATTTTGTCCCAGCAAATAGGAGAGTGACTATGACACCTCGCTGGAACAAATAGCTAGTACGTGTCAGTCCCGGAACGTGACATTAGTGTCTCCCAGTAAATCATTTTCTCCAATAAAATATTAAGTGCCTGCATGTAACTTAGTAAAAAAGAGGGTGCGTAGCGTGCAAGAGGCCCGGAGTTCAATCCTTTGCTCTGAGATTATCATGAGAATAATTAATACTAATGATGATAAGATTGCTTATCGGTTTTAGTGATGAAAACTATGCATTACCCCTGTGAAATGTGCAACTACTCTAAGTTGAAAGTTTGCACACAGTAATTAACTCAATTATATTTTCTAACAATGTCAGCACACACTGGCTCTTAGTTTTTTCCTCCTCTGATGAGAGGTCCATGGACTGAAGTCCAGGAGGATGCGTCGAGGGATGATCACAAGAGGAATCCAACAGCCTCCCCGTTCCCTTAAACCCTGGCCTGCCGAATGAAACCGCCTCTTAATAAATCTCCTAAAATAGTGCTGTACTCTGTCACTGACCTTTCATCTTGGTCTTTTTTGTTATTTTGTTTCCTTCAAAATGGAAAAAATGAGAATCAAATCATGTCATATTCTGGTACAAACTCTTAATGTTGCATGCGCTTATCATGTGTATTCATAATGTATCAATAAAGATAATTTTTTAAAAGTGAAAAATTGCCTCCAAAGAAAATGCAGTCAGAGATAATGTCTCTCTGACATGCTTCCAGAAAGCTGAAAAGAATGTTGACTATAAAAAGGGTCAAATGAGAGAGGCATCGGAAATGCCCCTCTGTCAGTGTCGTTTTTCCACATGCAGAGAGCCTTCCTGAAATCCCGGGAGATTATGGAAACGCTGGTCGTATTTGTACTAACACGTGTTCGTTTTGTCATTTTCATCCAAACACCTTAGTCACGAGTAATTGGATTTCCTTGCTGCTGAAGAACTGGCATTTTTATGATAATGAAGTTGAGTACAGGGGCTCATCTGACATTAAAGGTGTTTTGCAAATATACTATGAAAACCTGGCTTAGAAGAGAGCATTAGAGAATAGGGGGTTGGATCTTCGAGATGTACATTAAAACAGCCAGCAGAGAGGAGAAATTTTGAGAAGTTTTTGAGAAATAAGCTCTTTAAACATTCCGGATTTAACTAAAACTCAGGCATGATTTTAAAGATGGGCTTTTTCTTATTTTTCAGAATGATTTCACATCCTGTTTCTGTCATGCATGGATAAGCGAAGCAGCAGCTTACTTTTGCAGATAAAAACAACAAGAAAAAACTTAAAACTAAAACAAAAATGAAATATAATTTCTTTAAAGAAAAGGGCTGATCATCTAAAGAAAAATCTTATGAATGGAATACATGTTATCCATTCAATTTTAAAAAAAAATTAAACTAACTATACAATATTGGATTAAATCCCATGTGATCATGATATATTTTCAACATGCTATTGCGTTCTATTTGTGAATGCTGTCTTTTTCTTATATTCATGAAGGTTATTGGACTATAGTTGTCCTTCTCTTGGATTGTCTGGGTCTGATTTGATGACAGAACAAGAAGTCTGAGTGAAAGGAGGACAATGATTTGCTTTTCCTCCCTCTGTTTTGTATATTTCAGTCTTATTTTTATCTCCTTGAATGTTGGGTAAAACTTGCCAGAGATAACAAATTGTCCTGGAGTCATCTCTGAGATAGATTTGATAGCAAATTCAACTTCTTCAATACATTTCTTAAAACTTTTATCATGTTTATTTTAGTAGGTCATATTTTTAAAGAAATTCATCCATGTGATCTCATTGATCAAAAAGCTCTTGTGAAACAGGTGACACATTGTTTTCACACTTTTATTAAACATATTGGCTGTTATTATCCCTTTCTCTTTCTTGACATTTATGATTCAAATTCTCTTCTTTCTGTGATCAATGCATTTTGACAATTTCACTAGTTTTTTCCAAGAATTATTGATTTATTGTTCATCTCCTTTCACCTTGATTTATTGCCTTATTTTAATTATTTATTTTCTTCTAGCTGTGTGAGATTTCTTATTTATTTTATATTTCCCTCTTGTAGACTCACAAAATATTACTCTTATATACTTCTTCCATTGTAATAATTGTACAGTTGGGTGTTATTTTTTTAATTACCCATGCAATTTTATCTTGGAAGTACTGATAAATGTGCTTTTCATTTCCAGACACTTAGAAATTTTCAAATATTGTATTGCTATTTAAGCTGAAATTAATTCCACGGTGATTCTAGAGTACACTTTGTATGATTCTCACATGTTTTAGGGCTGCACATTCCTGGAGAAATTTCTCTTCCAGTGATCCACTATGGGTGGAGTGGACCCAGCAACCTCTACTTCATCTCCCCACAGCAAAGACACTTTTAGTAGATTTCTCTCAGAGAGAGAGTAAGTACTGATATTGTACTGATAAGAATACACACTGCATTTGATTTTGGCCAGAATGTCAAGAAATAATTGTATGATTTTGATTTTTAAAGATGTTTGAGCCTCGTTTTATGGAAACGATCTTGGCAAGTGTATCACACACACATAAAAGGGTGAGCGTCCTCCAAAGGTTGGGCTGCAATTTAGACTCAAGCGATTTGTGTTCCTCTGATGTTAAATGTTGTTGCTGATTTCTTCTTAGTGCATCAGTCCTTGACACAGGGAATTACAAACCGGTGTGATCGTTGTGAGCTCCTTTGTTTCTCCTTTCCCCTCTATCTACTTTACTTCCTTTAACTTGGTGTCGTTTAGTGAACTCACAGAGAAATGGAAGAGCTGCATATGCCTCACTGTCCCTTTTGTCACTGTGATTTCTCCTCTTTGCCTCTGTAAATTCTTCTCTCAGCTTAAGTGCGGTCTGTATTAAAATAGCCATGCCATCTCAACACTGTAACAAAAAAGTAAGGAAACAAATTTTATATATATGGGGGGGTGGTAGGGTGGGTGGGGCTATGGGAAAAAATGAGAATTAAGTTGTGTCTTATACTGGTACAAATCCCCATTATGGAATGCAAGCATGATGTGTATATTTAATGTACCAATAAAGATAATTAAAAAAAAAATAGCCATGCCAGACACTGCTGTGTTTACTACGCATGAGTATGGTTTTGTATCATAAGTTTGATTGTACTTTGTTGATCTCTGCCTTTTCTTTAGAGTATTTAGATAATGCGAATTTAAAATGAGTTACAAATTATTTATATAGTTGCATTTTAGTATATCATCTTATCATTTGTTTGCAATTTCTTTTGCGTTTGATTATGCATCTCTCATTTTTGTATTGGAGAACGTATTTTTGGTGTTCCACTTTCATTTTTCTACTGCCATTTTGGTTACTTCTTATTTTTGCTGGATAGTTCTATGAATGTTTACTCTTTTATAGTGTACAATATTTTAGTGATTTATATAAAATATCGATGACGACATGATGCGGTATTTTTATCCCCCCATAGTTATTAGCATTTGCCTCACACTTGTGATTCGTGTTGTATCTATGTATATTCAAAGCCCCACTAGAAAATGTTATTCTTTCTCTAAATCCTATACTTTTTTAATGGCTGAAGAAATGACATTTTTCATAACATTTATCTAGATGTTCATTATCTCTCTTGATATTTATTTTCAGAGATACTTTACCTTCTGGTATGTTTCCCTTCGTGTTCCGTGACTCCTAACAGAACTTTTTTCCAAAACCAAATGCTAGATGATCACTTATCCTTTACCCAAGATTTTTTTTAAACTTTCTTTCTGAAAGAATATTCTGGATATAACAGTCTGGTGTAACATAGCTTACTTTGATTATTTATAAGATTTCTGTTCTCATCGTTCTGGCCTCTGTGTATTCTGATGGGCTTCTTGAGCTATTGAGGTCAGTGTCTTTTTCATGCAAAATGTTATTTGCTTTGATAGCTTTCAAGATTTGTTCCTACATTTAATTTTTAGCACTTTAACACAATGTGTCTGAAGTTGGTCAACTCTGAGTTAGACCATTTGAGGTCCATTGAAGTTCTTTAACCTCCAAAGTTAAATCTTTCAGTGGATTTGGAAGAAAAACCAGCAATTATTTTAAAATACTTTTCAATATTTTTACCACTGTAATTATTGATTAGTTATTTAATAGAACAAATATTAAACATTTTGAAAATTTCCTACAAGCCCCCAGCCCGACTTTTTTCTTTTCTATTATCATCTTTCTCTGTTTTTCATAGTGGATCATGACTTTTGATCCATCTTCAAATTAACTTCATGTTCTACTAGTGATTCTGCTACTAAATCAACACAGTTCACTTTCATTTAGGATTGAGTTTTTCTCTTCAATTCTTTCACTTGTTTCTATTTATGAATTTCATTTCAATTTAATAAGACCTTCTCCCTTTGCATTGCCTGTGAATGGTTACTCGAGACAGTCGCCAGAACCACTGAGCTGACTCGCCGGCCTACTTCCCTATTTTTTAAGCTTTTTGTTTTCTTTTTTCTATTATGAATTTTTCCATTAGGGTTTATTTTAATCATGTGATATTTAAGCTTATGCTTCTGATTAATTTCATTTAACATTATCGGCTCAAGGCAAGAAATGATTTAAAAAATCCAGAAATTTAAGGTAGATATTCTGAAAGCAGTTTCATCTAAGTACTGTCTTGTTATGATCCCATGACAATATCAACACTTTGTTCACATAAGGGATCAACTCATCAGTTCAGATCTCAAATTCCACCTCATCTTCTTTCTGTGATGGCACAAATCTTGGGCAGGTTTCTGTAAGCTTGAGTTTGATTAGTATGTTCAAATGCAGGAGGCAGTCCAAGACACAAGTCTTCAATGGTGCTAACAGTGAAGATCTGGAAGCCTTGGGTCACTGTTTTGCTTCTTTTCCATGTGTTCCTGATTCTGAGGTTAACTTGAGATTGGGCAGATCTCCTAATCCACGTCCTGCTGTTTTGGATCTCTTTCACATACTCATCTGTCAGAGATGAGGCTACAGTATTTGCATATGTTTAACACCCATTTCTCCAGCTACAAATAGTCTCCAATTTTCTCTCCATCTTCTAAGCTCCATGGTCCATCAGATTTTTTCCCCTCTGGGCATATTTATGTAGGTTCTTTCCTAGTTTTAGCCAGAGACACTATAAACCAACTCCCCATCTGAGGCCAACCTTTGGAGCAAATCTTATAGAATAAAGAAGGAATGAAAAAGGAAAAGAAATAGAAATGCACTACCAGAAGGTCATTTGTCCATATTTTGACTTTTCTCTGATATTCACATTATCTCCTCCTTTGTAAAATATAAGATACATTTTTGCCTTTGGCTTTTTGAAGTCATACTCCTGAATCTTTATGTTTTATTTCAATATCAATATAACCATATAGTAAAACCTTGGTTTATGAGAATAATTCATTCTGTTAGTAATCCAAAGCAGTTGTGAATCAAAACAGACAGAGGGAGAGAGAGAGAGACAGAGACAGAGAGAGCGACAGAGAGCACACTTATGTGACATGTGACATGCTGATGTACTGCAAGACATTGTTTGTTCATCAAGTTCAAATTTCTTAGAAATGTTTAATCATCTTGAGAAATCTTTGAAGACTAACTTATAATCCAAAGTTTGAGTATACTTTTTGTGTACTTATCAACTTTAAAGTTAAATCTGACAACCATTCATTAAGTAATTACTATGCAAATGTAGTATATTAGTTCCTAGTGATACAACTGTGAATGTCTCCAGTCCTCCAGACCTTTAATGTTTAATAAAACATATTTCCATAAACAGAAATGACAGTGTCATTGCATGGAAACTAATACAAGTGATCTATTAGCTCTTATATTCCCAAGGAGGCTGGCTTTTTTGGTTCTGCTAAGTGCTATCACAAAAAGTTCAAAAGATATTTTTCTCCTTTTTATTTCTGTTTTTATTTAAAATTCTAGCAACAAATTGATGCCTTCCTATTAGGTATCAAAACACAAGAAAAGGTCAATATTGTGAAAGGTGTAATGATAAAATGTCTGCTTGTGTGGTTATGGAATTAACTGTCTGGGAGAGAAAGGGATGAGAGAGTAAACAGGATTGAGGTTATGTTCAGAGGACACTGGATTTCATTTCATCAACAGAGATGGAGGATATTATATTTTAAAATATTGGAGCGAAAACAAGAAGCATTTTGAAGAGAAATATGCACATGTATTTTGTTCTGTTTCCTAAGTATTTGTTAAATGTTTCTTAGGGTCAGTCAGTAAATCTGTAGTGGTTTCCTGCTAAGTGTGAGGCACTAAGTTAACTTCATAAATACATTCTGATTGGTACACTGATGACACTGATGTGACAAAATGTGATGTATTAATAAAAGGCCCTGTAGTTCATATCACAATGAATGACTTGAATTATCCTGATTGACATTGCATATGTATGAAAACAAAGCCTCTGTGGCTTTGCCTTATTTCCTGCTGTGAAATTCAAACTTTTCTTTAGAGAAAAGAAATAAAGATGAAATATTTCCCTCAAATGTAAATATATTCTGTAAAAGGATGAGCATTTCCTATGAAATAGACAATTACTTTTAGAACAGAATTGTAACTAGAGAGCTTTCTGTAAATTTTACTAGCATTGTTCTGCTTGTAGACCTCCCCTCATTTCCTTCTTGGGTCATGATGTGTGTGTGTGTGTGTGTGTGTGTGCATGTGAACAACCTGTGTACCTGAGTGACTTCTCAAATACTTTTCAGAAGATACATTAGACACACAGTAGTCCCTTTTATTTTTGTTATTAAAATGTTTTTTTGAGTCTGCTAGAAGCAAAACTGAATCTAATTAAAAATGTAATAAATAACAGCAATATCTTAAAAAATCAATAACCGTAATATGTTAAAAGTCAAATTATAATTAGAGAAGTTATTGAATTAGGAAAAACATATGGAACAGTCAACTCTTTAGTAAATTATGCATGAACGTTTCTGAATTGCTTACTATGATTTGGACAATGCCCGAGATTACAGCACACTGTGTAATTTAGTTTGTAGTTTGAGGGCATAATAAGGAGAAGAAAACACAGCTTACATTACTTCCAGCTTATTTTGGTATTTGCTTTACTTCATAATTATGTCTGAACAGATTTATTTATTTATTATTACTTAAAAAAATTTTGGTCCAAACTTAATGCAGTGTTTTTGAAACCTAGGGAAACAAATGTGGAAGTAGAGGTTTCACCTGGAAATGTATTTGTTCTCCCACAATATTGTGTATGTCTCAGGCCTATATTTCTACTCACATAATTATTTTACACTTATATCTTTAAAGATTTCATATGGGGAGCACAATGCTTAGCTGCTGGTAAAACATTTAGAAATAGTGTACTGTGCGTGTGTGTGTGTGTGTGTGTGTGTGTGTGTGTGTGTGTGTGTGTGTAGGCAGATGTCTTAAGAAAACAAAATAAGACACAATCAGGAAAAAGCTTTAATAGAGATGCTTTGGTATTTGACAGTTCTTTGCCAAGTGCGGAGCACAATGTGAGGACATGGAAATATAAACTCTCTCTGCTAAAAGGAACCAAGTTAATGATGGGCACCATGTAACAGCTTAAGCATATTATCTCAGAGGTGGAAGCACAGAGATGCTGATTAAACAGTTTCCACAAGAAAATATGTTTTATATTTCTTCTACCTGACTTGGTATTAAGTTAAGATGTAAGCATCAACCCAATTTTTCAGTCCATCTGCATTCCAATATAGACGTTCACGCGCCGTTGAATCGCAATTACTTTGATGCACCTTCAGAGCTCAGATACGTGTTAGCCTTGTGTTCTAATTTACCAGGTATTAGGATTTCTCTACCAGTGAGAGCTCTTAGCTGGGGCCAGTGTACTATGGTGTCAGCTTTCCCCTGGTCCTTCCTTAAGACAGAGTAAATGCAGTCTGAAGATTCAGGTTATGATCAGTGGATTTCAGAGTTTTTAAGACAATATTAAAGCTGCTTCTACCCGATGAGTAGAATTCATATTGAAAAGATAGAAAAGAAAAAAAATTATATGCATATATCCAGTGTTACACAATTTTCACAGTACTGTGAGATTTTTAGAAAGTATGGTAAAAATCATTATTGCATCTTTATCCATCCAAGGGACCACTGTGCCCAGCCTATGATACTTTTCAAACACTGGGTAATTATTTGAGCAAAGATGGAAGTACCATAGGCAAGAAGAGAGATACAGTGGACCACTGACTTCTGAACTCAGTTCATTCTCAAGGGCTGATTGTAGTTCCAGGTGGTCATTTGAAGACTCAGTCTCTTTCATACAGCCTGTAAGTCTCTCCCTGTACATATGCAGACCTCAATGTCCTTACAGAGACACTGGCCCAGGATTTCCCAATTAACCCCACAAAGAAAAGGATGCCATTATGTTCCTTTCAGAAGTGCCCAAAGATTACATCATCTGGAAATAAAAGACAATGGTGTTTAGATCAGAACTCAAGGGATCTGTTCTAAGTTAAATCTAAAATTTCAGGTGTAACACAAGTTGTTTGGATCTCAAATGGCTAGTAACTCAAGGGTCCGGTGTACTTTCTTCTCCTTAGATAGTTGCTAGTTTGGAGACAAAATTAAGTAGGTGGACAATATCTATGCAAGAGGAAGGACCATCACCAAATTTGGTAGTTTACACCATGGTTTTGAGTTTATTTCTTCCATTTATGTTGGCAACTTCACTGGCAGCTTTGTTGGCAACTTCAACCTTGTATGATTGGTTTAGATAGAACCTGGCCCCAGAAGGTGAATTTTGTCTGAGTCTGGGCCACTTGAGGACAAAGGATAAAATGTGATGTATATTTTTAACAGAAGCCCCAAAATGGGCAGTACTAATCACAAAAATACCTAACTCTCGCTTGTGTTGTGTCTACCATAACCCAGGAGCCAAAGGGGTCAATGACCAAATCCATAGTCCAGGAGCTACGGAAATATTTTCCACTCACTCTGAGCCATAGGCAGTTGTGCATGCGTGACTTTTATCATTACAGGGGAGTGAAAACTTGAACCGAAAATCTAGAGAGTGTCTTGAAATATTAGTATTTGAAACAAAATATCTGAAAATAAAATCTATCTGCAAATAAAATGAAGTAGTAAAAAAAAAAGAATTGAGCAATGAAATGTAGCCTTACCCTTTATTATCTCTGTGTCCTCAACACATCTACTTTACTCTCTCCCCTAATTTAAGTAAATGTAATAATCTAGACTTGAACATTTTTAATATGTAAAGGACATCATACATGGCGATTCCTCAGCATTTGTTCATTCTCCAAACCCTGGCCTGCAAAACAAACCTGTATTTGACTTACATCTTGCTATTTTAATCTGGAGGGAAAATTACTTCATGACCTTGATATGTCCATTATTATAATCAAGGTTGGTTTTTAATTCCTCCACCTGAAATATTTGTCAATGTATTAAGGTATAAGAGACAGAATTCTTTAGCTTTTAGTTGTTTTTAAAAAATTCCTTTAAGGATAGGCAGGTATATTCTGACTCCATCCTCAGGAATAGACTCATTTTCAGAATATGGCTTATGCCATTTTAACCATGGGCTTCCTCTCAGTTAACATGATATCAACCTGTCTCTGGCCAAAGTTGTCAACCTATGTGCTTAAGAAGACAAGAAATGCAGATACTGGTAAGAATTGGCAAACTGTGCTTAAACCAGCCCTTCTTGTCCTATGTTTCACTGTTGACTCTGGCTCTTATTTTAGTAGATCCAGTGCTGTGTGATTCTCAGACCACTTTATTTTTGTTGTGAACAAAGAAGAAGACTCAGAATCAAAAGCAGCCTGCACAGATAAAAGTTTCCCAAGGAGCTAATATCCCTGAAAACCAATTTTCAATCTGGCTATGTAAGAAAATATCTGCCCCAGAACTAAGGATGAAATTGAACAATGGCAGCAGACATGTTCATCTCGAAAACCAGAAGAAAGTTCAGCAAGTGACCATCTCCTCATGCAGAGAACCATTTGACCGTGTTACAGGCTCCCATTCAAGATTCAGCACCTCTATGTGACATGAACTGCTCTATGGATCCTTCATTCACCAGGAAAATGAGTCAACTGCGAGATTCCCTTTGTGTCCTGACACTGCATCCCAGTTATGAGGAGGACACAGAGGTCTTGTATCACGCTGCTGGCGGCTGAGGGCCCATTTTCCCTCTGGAAACTTCACGCTTCATGTCGCAGGTCATTATCCTTGCAGGGATTCTGTAAGAAGGAGTCCAGTGACACAGAAGGATAGAACCTGTCATCTTCCTCATCTCCTTTTCCACCTCCCATTGTTTTCTTTACTAGAACCCCCCCCCTTCCTTTTAAATCAAATCCCTCTATATTTTGGAAGTTCCCACTGAATAACCACCTCTTCCACAAATCATTTGCCCTCCCACAGGAAAGCATTATCCATTTTCTGAACCCTCATCACCATCTACTATAGCTCTCTTTGGCTGACTGAATCAAAGTGTGACTATCAAGAAGTGTGTGTTTGAGCCTTCCTTCCCAGACATTTCTGAACCACAGTTTCCTAAAGTGCAAGACCTAAATTTGAACATAATGTCATAAGGATATAGTGAGAATTAAATAGAATATCTATGCAAATGTTACTGAGAGGACTCCTCACCCTTCTCAATTCAATCTCATCCTCGGTTTCACTGTTGACTCTGGCTCTTATTTTAGTAGGAAAGAACAATGTTAAGCGTATGTCTGACTGTTTATGAAGCATAGCATGTAGTGGCTCTCAACAGTGTTGTAGAAAGAATTTAATTAAAATGCCTTCACTAAGGTGCATTCTGAACTGTGGTTCTAACTCTTCATCTTTCCCAGAACGTCTGGGCAGATATTCCTTTGTGTTCCTGTGCTCCCCTCGGCATCTCAGGTGACCTCAATTTAATTAGGGGCTCTGGTCTTGCCCAGTGTTAGGGCATCATGTCTGCCATGGTGTTAACAAGGCAAACAAAAACTCACAGAAAAAAAAAATTGCCAAGGTTTCAGGAAAAGGCAAGAAAAAAAAAAAGGGGGAAATAATTAATTCATTCCCCTCATGTTTCTTTTGCCAGAAATCCCATTTATTTATTTTTAAAGGTTATCACCTGTTCTTCTCTTGTTAAAAATAAATTAATGAAAAATTATGTCCAGAAGGCTTTCTTCTGAAAACTGCAAAGCAGTCCTTTATGCCTGAAAGTGAGGAGTTCGAAGCTCCGTCTCCGCCTGACAAAGGTGGGTGCAGCGGGAGGAGAGAGGGGAAGGGCGTGACTTCAACCTCGGTGACAACCGCACATTCTTGTCTCAGTTCTGACAGCTGCTCTGATTCCCACACATGTGACAGTAGAGCTGCGATTTCAGCAGCTGTGTTCACATTATTTTTTGTTATTTTCATTTAATACACACCAGATGGTTGACAGTGAAGGAAGGTTACCAAGTCTGTGTGCGCACAAACCCAGTTGCCCCCGAGGCACCCACGGACGTCTGTGTTGGGCACACAGTGAACATGATAACAGAGGTCATCCCAGGGACTCTAATTCCTTCTTTCTCCCATTCGTCCATCACGTATCTCCACTTCTGCATGAAATCTTGTGTCTGACATTGCAGGTTGGGATGATGTCACAGTAAGAAAGACACAGAAGTAGAAAAGAAGGAATGTAGCCTGTGTGGCTGCAGTGTGGCCTCAGTTTCTCTGGTGGGAGACCATAGGAGGCACGGAGTGTTGGAGAGTGGCACCCTGAGGTGCACAGACAGGAAAATCTTCAAGACCGGAAGTGGGAAGGCTCATGGAAAGGTGGGGCAGGGCGGGGCGGGGCGGGGCATGCAGTGGGAGCAGCCACCCAAACTCCGCCATTGTGGAAGAGCAGGAGCAACATGGAGCGTACTTTCGTGTCCATCTGTGTTCCCGTCCATATGTCCCCAGAAATGCTAAGCGATGTCGATGATGACAGCCGTAAACAAAAATAACCTGATTCAGATTTTTAACAATTGCTTCAGTTCCTGCTGAGTTCTACGTGCACAGACACAATTTTACTCTGTTGAGCACACTTCTACTATTTATCTTTTTTCATTGTTGTTTGTTAGGTAGTACTACGGATTGAGCCCAGTATTATGTATCCAGCTCTATATCCCTAGCTCTTTTTTTTTTTTTTCAGAAAAGCACATGCTAAATCACTAAATTGCCCAAGCTGACCTTGAACTTGTACTCTTCCAACCTCAGTGCCTGAGACTCCTGGGATTTCTGGCTCATTCCATCCTATCTGTCTTTATCATTTGTCTTTTACCAAGCATAACAACCTCATGGTGTCGGTTAATTCCTAAAACACTCAGCTGAGTCCAATCCGGAGTATCAGGGTTCTGAGGCTCATGGGCCTCGAGGGCGATTTCAGGAAGTATAAACTGCTGAGACCACTCTAGGTGAAATTCGAGTTTCCTTCCTCTGTGACTTTAATATTATAGTTTTCCGGTTGAACAAGATCCTAGAGACTGCAAGGATGAACAAAAAGAGAAGAGTTCATGGCAATCTTGCCTTTCTTAGGAACCTCCTGCTAACTTGTGTCTGATAGTCAATGAGATGGTTTAGTGAATTGTAAGATTTCTCTTTGGTGAGTGCAGATTTCAGTTTCCATTGGAAATATTGTAATGAATTTAACAAGTTTAAATTTAATTTGGGTCTTGCTTTTATTGATTGATTTAAGGTGAAGGGAGGTCCAGAATATAATGATGTTTAGTCAGAAATGAACAGGGAGGGTGAATGTGTTCTGGACCCCACAGCTTGAGTGTGCTGATGTTGTCCTTACTGACACAGAGCACAGAGAGCCCCTATTGTATTTGAGGGCACAGAAGAAGGAGTGGAAGCCAGGGCAGGACAGAAGTGGGGTGACTGGTGGTTGGTGAGTCAGGGTGGTAGCCTCATGAGTGGAGTGCTTGTCTTAACTGAATGTGATACGAAATACTGAGGGGCCACCTTGGTGTCCTGACCCTCCAGTGATAACCAGACAACACTTGGATTTTATAACCTGCCGTATATGAAAGCAGCTATTGGGGTGTCCAGATGTGCGCACTCCCCTCTGCCCACATGTTCATTTTCTCACAGGCCCTCCACAAGTTCATCGAGCTCCAAGGTCCTTTCTAGGATGTCACATCATCACGCAGAGCATCCAGATAGGTGGTTTATAGAAGCATACATCCTTCTAATTTTACAAATCAAGAGACTCAAATGCAAAACTTTTATGTGATGTGCCAAAGACTATTCCTGTAAGAAGTGGCCATGGCAAGAATGCAGCTCAGTCCTCATTGCTCAGGATTCAGTTCGTGTAACCAGATCACCACCCTAACCTACAGAACTATGCCATGTCTTGCAGTATCCCCACATATCTAGCATTGGAGTCTTTCAGTTTAGTAATGAGCCTGTAATAGCTCTGTCAGTGTTACAGTGGTTCTTACTTATAATTTACATCCAACACTATCTTCCTGTAGAAGATCATGTTATTTCTCTAGTCTTAACTGCCTGAGGAGTGTTGTTTACAGTAAAAGTGCAGACAATTTACACTCAGTTCATTTAGTAGTTATCTCACATGGCTTATCAATATTAACAAAATTTAATATCATACTTAAACATAACAATATTTATTCATTTATTGATTTATTTTATTTTTATTTCATTCTTGGTCTACACTTAGCTAAGGTCAACCAGTTTATTGCTTCCTTCAGTCCAGGAAAATTTTACAAGGAGCTCAGAGAACTTGGCAAAAATGTGTCTATTTGGTCATCTTCACCTTTCAAAATCTTAACTGTAAGTGCTAATTTCTAGGCTTCTACTGCCTGGTTCATGTTTTCTGAGATATTTAGCATCTTATTTTTGCACTTTTTAAAAAATATGTGTTTGCTTTCTGCCTCTCAGTCATGAATGTAATAATCATCTTCTACATCCCATCATTCCACATTAGGATTTATCTTTTGTATAGCCAAACCCTAAAATTTCTCACAGTTCTCTCTCCTGAACTTGGCTTCCACCCCATGAAGTAAGGTGGACAAGCTCACCCTTCAGTAACAAATAAGCTCCTTGACCAGTGGACTCAAGAAAGCAAAGTCATTTAATATGCACCCTGGATTATTTGCATCTTTCTAGCATAATCATTTATGATCCAAGTGAAAATCTCAATCTCAAATCTGAGAGAAGGTAAAAGTAGGGTGATAAACCATCTGCTAATCTTCAGACTTCATTATTGATGTCAATGATAGGAGCTCTATTCATTTTATTGATCAAATGAAGTCTCAGGACTTTCTCTAATTTCAATAGATATGAGAGAGAGTGGTCCTGCTCTCTGCCACCCTGGGAATCACTGACTGCTGCGAAGACTACTTTCCAGAGTGCCAGTTACTGCTACAAACCAGTGTAGCAAAGGAAATGACACATTATTCAACTTATAATTTACTTCTTAAAAACAGGTTGAGTAATTTAAATTTGCAGAGAAAAAATTTTAAAAAACAAATTTCACTGTATAAAATAAATATTTTAGCTGTTTTTTGAATATTGTATCACAATGTACTACTTTCTGAAGTGTAGCTTTTATAGCCAGTTTAATATTCTAGGAATTATAATAATATTTTAAAAATATATAATGTTCTACCTACTCCCCAAGCTTTCAGATTTCTGCTCTTTGGTACTGATATTACATGGCTCATAACACACCTTATTGGTAGTCAAGACTGCACATTCAGGGCTCAGGCTGCTTACTAAATCAGATGTGATATCCACACTCTCCTTAATTAAGCTTTCTATTTCTTACTCTATTAAATCATCATCAGACCATGGCTTCTACAGTTGGAGAATCTGCTGATACTGTGTTACACAGGGAAGCGGGTGATACTGGTAGAAAAAAGATGGGGTTTGTGATGGAAGAAGACTGTGAAGCAGAGTGTGCTGTAAGGATCAAGATCATATCCTCACGAAGGGGGAGAGCAAGCTGGGTGCCGTGACCTTGGGAATACAGAGCAGGTGGCTCATCTACCCAAGTGTGTGTCTGTGTACACCTGGAGGACAGATCAGGGACATGTGGGATCCCTGAGGACTTCAGACACCTGAAGACTGTTAGGCTTTCAATGAAGGCAAGTGAGTGAGGGGACAAATTAGGAAAGAAGAATAACAGCTGGCAGGATGCTTGAGCTCTTGTCATCTCCTCTTGCTCCTTTTAAACAAAATCTAAGGCTGAGTTCTTTATGTCTTCCCTCCTTTATTCAAATTATAATACTACTATAAGTACATTAATAGTTAATTAAATGTAATTAAAATATAATGTAATAATAAATTCAATAATAAATATATTATATTATTGATAATAAATAATAATTCATATTTATAATAATTTATAATTATAAATTATATTATGCATTATATTTTAATAGTAAATTAATAATAAATGTACTGTAGCTATAAGTACATTAGTAGTTTATTAAACTAATAATTTGAATAGCTTCTATGACTCAGGGTTTGTTTTACAGTTTAAGATGTAACAGTGAACCCAAGAGAGGAAATATTTGTCCTCTTCAATTGTAGATAGATAGATAAGTGACAGACAGATAGATATCGGTAGATAACAGATAATAAAGTTAAATGTGTATAAAATTATATAAATATAGTCATCTAATTGATATAATTACCAGGAAAGATGAAGCAGGAAAGGTGACGGATATGATGGAGCTGCAAGCTGTTCTTGTGCATTGGAGTGACATGTGAGTTTAGTGAGGGATGGTCAGGTGGAGATGAAAGGTTGCAGAGGTTTCACTCATGGACAGAAAGGCAGCATCATATGTGCCTCCAAAAAATAAGAGTATTTCAGCAGAGGAAATATCATGGGTGAAGGTAAGACTGCACTTCATATTTTGAAAGCAGTATAGAAATCATCCAGAGAAGCAGGGAAATCACAAGGATAAACATAATAGATGTGACAAAGCCTGTGGAGTACATTAGTAATTTGTTAGGTTTTTTTTTTTTTTTCTAATGTGAGAGAATCGTTTCAGATATCTCCAAACAGAAAAAATAAATAAATAAATAAAAGGATTTTCCTTTAAAAATATCAATCAGGATGTGTGAATAGTGGCTACACAGATGGAGTTTGACAATTCTGAGAAACGTTGTTCACCTCAGGGAACATTTTTTAAAAGAAATGATATGAACGGCCTGGAATGTCGCTCAGTGATTACATACATGCCTGCTAGATGCAAGGTCCTGGGTTTGATCCTTGCTACCATTTCTCTTACTTCTGTCATTTGTAATGTGGAAAAATAATTCAGGCCTGAGGTGGGCTTGCTGCCTCTAAGAATGGGTAATCTCTCCACTGGTTAGACAACAACTCCTAACATCTGATCCAGGCTTTCTATCAAGAACTTCTGAGAGGTAGGCCCTGTGTATGACTCCAGGGCCAGCCAGAAATCAGTTACCTCTGTGGCAGTGGAAAGGAGCCCAGACTGATCCAAAGGTATGCATTTTTCCATCTTTTAAACAGCTCAGTTTCCAACAGCAGTCTATAAGTCACACTATGAGCTCTCCAGAGAATTTTAATGAATTTGAATTTTGCCAGAGATAGTCGCAGTATTTCCCAGGACCATTTTTTCATGCACCCCTCTTACCATATCTGTGAATGTGAAATTAGCTTCTGTTTGATTTGAAACTAAACAGTTCTACCTATGTTCTACCATAAATGCTCTGTACACTTGATCCACACTGCCCGTTGGTGGAGCCTCTACCTCAAACATATGTGAACACAATGACAAAGCCCTGTACACGACAGGCCCTTTTCTACAAGGTTGATATCACTGTAAAGACTCATACTTTATACCTATATGCAGAATTAGTCTCAATTTGGGCTTCCTTAGAAGTCAGTGTGTCAGAATTTTCAGCCAATATAATCACTCTGTCTTTGTAATTTTCTCTTAGAAATATAAAATATCCAGTAAAATTTGAATTTCAGTTAAACAATATTTTTTGTTGTTGTTGTTTCTTTGGTTTCTTTGGTTATATTGGTTTTTTTTGCACAAGTAAACCTGGTGTTATATTTAAGACATAATTTTATTGAGATATTATTTGTATTTGGTATTAAATGCAAACTTAACTATGTGTCTTTTATTTTTATAGTAAGTCTAGCTAGGAAGTTTTCTTTAAAACATGACCCATATTCTGTGCTTAGGACCTGGCTCTGGGAAAATCTCTTCCACTTTTGATGTCTACAACCTTATGAACCTGGATGAGAAAAAATATTTTTTGTTTCTACAGATGTACACTTTAGATGATTTA
Source organism: Petromus typicus (assembly GCA_004026965.1). Taxonomy (NCBI): domain Eukaryota; kingdom Metazoa; phylum Chordata; class Mammalia; order Rodentia; family Petromuridae; genus Petromus; species Petromus typicus. The sequence continues at coordinate 33,037 of PVIR01008136.1, forward strand.
TAACCCTTCTAGTACCCTAAAACCCACTTCAAACATAAATATTGTATTAAATATCCTTTACTAATCCAAGATCCACAAGCTTAACTGAGAGCAGCCAGGCAGGAGTGGGAGACACTATTTCTGGTGAGTATTTCCTGTTTTCAAACTGTTGGAAACATACAGTGGGAAATCAGAGCAGGGAAAAGTTAGATGTATCTACCATGTCTGTCTCTTCAGTCTCAGGCACACTTAAGAGCTGGCAGAGATGTGGAAATTAGGGAAAGATGAAGCTCAATGAGAAGATGCATAAGAAAACAAAATTAATGAGCATTTAGTTTTCTTTTGAGCAAAGTGTTTCATGAAAAAGAAGGAAGAAATATCACTGGCTCAGAAATCACAATCTGTGTCTGATGAAGTAAAGAAATATTTTCTAGAAAGTATCTATAGGCCTTGGGGGATGGATAGAATATACTTTCTCTGGTGGATTCACATCTTCTTTTGTTTCACTCAGATCTGAAGGATGGTTAGGATTCCTCAGGAAATTGCAACTAGCGAAAAACTAGTAGAAATGATGTTCCCAAGTGCTTTAGGATAGAAAATCTTGAAAACAAATATTAAAATAAATGGTTTAGGATAAGAGCAGAGACTGCAGATGTTCTTCGCTACCCATGGCCTTGGAGACAGTCCTAGCAGGAGTATTTGCTTACCTCTGCAGGAAGAGGTAGGGTTGCATGTCTGGAGATGTTGCATGTTTGCAAATGGGTGAACCAGTGTGGGATTCTAGGTAGCCAGTCAAGGCCTAGCAGGTTATGAAAAAATGCAATCTACATGTAACATCCAGAACTAGACTATAAACCACCATTCTGTTGAAACAAGCAAATTCTGGCATTTCTAAACTCAGCATCAGCAAAGAATGAAAGAGGCCATGTTTAAAGTAAAGACAGTTTATCAGAAGCAGGAAAAGCCAGTAATGAGAGATGACAGACAACTACTCTGAATGAGTAGGAGAATTCTAAAGTGACTTGCTCAGAGAATCTGGCCAGCACCTCTCTTTATAAGGTTGCTTCTCCCCAGTATGCTCCCAGAATTGGACTGTTCCTTGGCTTCTTTCATCCTGACCTGGAATTTCTTTCGGCTTTTTGATCTTTGTCCTTTGGTGAAGGTCAGATTAGGAGAGGGGACCTTAAAATTGATACCTTAGGTTTAAGGATGAAGTAAAGGGAAAGTTTGTGATTCTTGTGTTAATCACAGTACCCAGGGGCTTCAAAGACCTGACTTCTTCACCTTGGTCTTCCATTTATTGGAGTCTAGCTGCTTTTGTGGTTCTAGTTGTTTTTAGGTCTAGTTGTCTTTGATTTTTGTGACTCACTACAGAAGTCAAATGTTATTAATTTTTACTCTCGTCCAGAGTAGCTGTCTGTCATCTCTCATTACCTCTTTTCCTGCTTCAGATAAACTAGCTTTTAGTTTAATTAATAGAGAAAGACTCAATGAGGCCTTTGCCCTACCTTTTCTTTACATATGAGGCCCCTTTACTCTATACTAAATGCCTTCATTGAATACTTCTTCTAACATAGAAAAACACAAGTCTTTTTTAGGCTTGGTAAGAAAGAAACTAAGGATGCTACTTGGTACACTTCTAAAGTAAAACGAAAGAAACATTTTAGAAGATAACTTGCAGAACATCAGGTAGAAATGGGTCCAAACTTAAAAGGGAGGAAGCTTTAAGATCTGCCAGTGGGCCTGAGCTCATAAACTCAGTGAAAGAGCTCATCTCTCATTGGATCATGGGGGGGTTGAAGACCCCAGTTACCTGGCTCTTCCCCCCAGAGATGCAGTTGCCATGTTAAGGCTTCCGGGTCCCTCGTACCTCTTGGTCTTGTAGAAGATTCTTTCTTCACCATATTTTTGTGTCCTCCATCTGACAAACCAAACCAATGTCTACCTTGACAGCTGGTGGGCTTAGATATGACCTCTAGTTTTTGAGGGGTTGTTTGTTTGTTTGTTTCCATTCAGTTTTTTTTTCTTTATTGAAATCTTTATTGGTACATTACATATACATATCCTGACTGCACTCAACAATGAGAATTTGTACCAGTATATGGCACAATTTAATTCTCATTTTTGCCCATTACCGTACCCAACTTACCTCCTTGCCCCTTATTTACATAAGCTTTGTTTCCAGAATTAGCCAGCAACAAATGTTGGCAAGGCTGTGGAGAAAAAGGAACGCTTCTCCACTGTTGGTGGAAGTGTAGACTCGTACAACCCCTGTGGAGATCAGTTTGGAGATTCTTCAAAAAACTAGGATTAGAGGTCTCATTTGACTCTGCTATTCTTCTGGTAGGTATATATACAAAAGAATTAAAATATTCATATCACAACTATGTATGTGCACTCATGTTTATAGCAGCTCAGTTTGTGAATGCTAGTGTGTGGCTTGTTTGTTAGCAGTTGCCTTTAATATTTTCTGTTACTAGAATTTTCTCTCCAAAGAAACAATCTGAATTACAGACACACGTTCTGTCTCATACATTTTCTGAGCTTTCCAATAGTGATTATCCATGAGTTTCGGTGCTCACTGGTCCTTCTTGATCTGAACGTGAATGAGGTGCTCTTATTATGGGGAAACTTATCCCTAACTTCATGGCAACAATAAAAATTGACATTTTATCTTGCCATTAACACTTTTTGCAAGGCTGGGGACATATACATTTATTTCTACCTGTCTATTTCTATCATATATCTACTTATGATTTCTATAAAACCTCCACATCTCTACCTACTTATTTAGTTTAAATAGTCCAAAAATAGAATTTTGTGATAATTCTGAGGAATTGTGCTATGTAAGGGTTGAGCAAAGACACTGAAGATTGTTAAATCATTTAAGTAGAATAGCTTTACAGTGCACCACTGCATAATAGACTCTGTTCTTTTTTTTTTTTTTTTCCTAATTGCATGACCTGTCTTTTTGGACTGGACTTTGTATTCTCTGGAGATAGAAAGATTTTCTCCCAGTAATTAAATTATTAAGTCTCCTGAGTCCAGAATAAGACAAATTTGCAGTGAATCTATTATGGACAAATTAAAATACATTAAGTTCGAGAAGTAAAGAAGCATGTTTATTTACATTCCAAACGACAGGTTTCACATTCATGGCACTTAAAAGTGACTTAGAATCTCTGAGAAAAGCAGGTGACATAACTGGATTGATACAAACATCTGATGGGCCGCTTACTGAGAGGCATGAGCATCGGTATACTCGGGCACCTCAAGTACCTCTTCAAAGGTAAACATTTCTCTTTGAGGCTGTGTGGACTGATGTTCTCTCAACAGCAAGTTCCTGGCTCTATATCAAGGAGAGATTTATTAAATTTAATAGACCAGAATATTATTACATAAAACATACTGTCCCATAGCTGCAGTGAAGTCACTCAGCCATCTGGTACTTTCGTTCCTTTCCTGAGCGGTTCATATTCTTTATCACGGCTCTTTGTAGGCACCTCCTCATTGCAGACACACAATGCCTGACACCTACAACTCCCAGGAGGAGAGATGAATTTTCACACTAAAGAATATCACACCCACATGATACAAACACCTCCCCAAAGCCAATGAACTCATGAGGCTTTAGAAGGGCAACTAGATATAAACCATGACATTGTTAGTGGTAGAACCATATCTAAGTGAATCTACTGTGCTGGATAAAACCATATCTTATTATACATCCAGTATCCGTTGAGTAGGAAGCTCAGAGGCCTGTGTCACAGTGCTTTTAATTTGGTATTGTTGGAATTTTAGTGTTTGTTTACTGCTCAGTTTATTTGTTCACAATTCTCATTGTCATTTTAATGTCAGAACAACTGTGAAGTGGTTCTCTGACTTTGTTCTTCTGGGTCTGTGACCCATAGTGGAGCAACTGTTATAACTTTTCCTGTGTCATGTGGCTACTTTTTCTTCCACAAGGCTCAAGCTGCTGGCTTGCTGACAACTCCACAGATGCTTATAGATACATAAGAGAGCAAAGATAAAGAACAGAGAATCACCCCCATTAAAGCCACAGGAATTTTCTACTGCATAGATATTTTTTCCTTTCTCTGTCATTTCAGATTTTACTATTGCATATTAGTTAGAGTAGGGAGTTTCCTTTTCTTTATCTTGGCTAAGTGCTTCATACATACATACATACAACATGCTTTAAGTATTTTTGCTCCTCCACTATCCCTTTTCTCCTTTTTTCCTCTGATCTCTTTTATTCTCTCTAATGACATCATTTCTACTTTCCTGTAATTTCTCTTTTAGTTACTTTTCAGATTTCATATAAGAGAGAAAAAATGCATTATTTTGTTTTCTGAGTCCATCCAATTTCATTTACAATTATAAGGAACAATATGTAGAATTTTAACCTAAACATGTAACTGCCTTAAATCTCAATATTTCAAGCCATAAAACTGAGCAGTTATGGTTTGTATCTAAAATTTTCCCAAAAGTCTCATGTGTACAGAATGGGCCTCTGACAGATGATCAGATCATAGTACTACTGTACTCATCCATAGAACAATCCACTGATAGATTCATACCTGAATGTGCTATTAGGAGCTGGGACCTTATTGAAGGAGATGGGTCCCTAGGGGTCGTGTCTTTGAATGGTGAGGTCTCATCTCCAACCTTTGCCTTTGGCCACTGTACTTCATTTTAGCCATTGAATGAGCATCTGCTCATTGTTAGGCTTGTATTTCTTGCTATTTCTACCTTGTATCAAGCCAACCATGGAATAATCCCTCTAAAACCATAAGCCAACATACACTTCCCTTTTAAATTGTGCATATCGAGCATTTTGTCTGAATGATAAGAAATTGTTTCTGAATTAATTTTGATTTTCTCGTGCACAGTGGGATTTCTTTGATTCTGGAAACTGGAATCTTTTCACAGTCATAGTCATTTGCACTTTCATTTCTCTGTTGAGAGAACAATCTCTAAGAGCAGTGATGATATGGGTCCATGCAGGAAAAAAGTCTGTTGTATAAGTGTAGAGAGAAGACAAAGAAGTTAACAGAATAATCCTCATGTGGAGTTGGTGCACATACATAACACACCTCAGTTCTATTTTATTCTTTTTCATGCCTTCCTTTCCTCCCATCTTCCTCCATAATTGGATACACTTTCCTTGGAGAACAAATCATCTCCCTACTTTTTATCATTTATCTTTTCTTTGTTCTTTATATTCACTGTGGGTTTCTCATTGAGGGAAACCTGTGACACTTTAACTTTTGTGTCTAATCCATTTCACTTAACTTTATAATCTCAAGAAGAGAAGTACTTTTTTAAACAGAAGAGTGTCTAACCTAGAACACTTGCTATAGATAGCTTGTAGAATGCTTAGCAGATGGAAACGCACATAGAACGTACCCACAGGTTGTCGTAGCATCTAATGTTTTGTAGGACAGCTGACTGTAGGAAGAGAAAAAGGGTACATGAAGGCATTGTTGACCCTTATTGAAAATCAAAGCAGTTTGACCTCAACAAGCAGAATCCAAATATTGGAAGGGCAAAAGCAGTTAGAGTCTGAGTAACTGAAAAGACAAAGGCAGCTAAACTGAAGCAAGTAAGAAGACAAAGAAAAATAATGCAGTGGAGGATGTTCTTAGATAGCTTGATTAACATATGAATCACAAACTTTAATTTCTGTGTGAGACTGAGAGATAAGAGATGTATTTTGTTCAAAATTTAAACTCTGTGTGACACATTTGATGTAACCTATCTGGATATTTGGATATCCTAACTTAGCTCTATTCCCAATGAAATCTAGAATAGGAAATGAAATCTTTACATTCTGTATGGGCTAGTGTAATAGATTTGCAAAGACCTTTGAGGAACTGTGAAGAAAAGCATTGAACCATCGATGTTGGAGCTTAATTGCTCAGTGAAAAATGTCCTCAAGCTCCTTAGACTGTCCAGCTGTAAATTTATTTAAATAACTGATCTGATCAGTATTTCAGGCCAAAATTTTATCATGTTTAAAACAAAAATAAACAAAAAACTTAAACATTTTTATAAACATATTCATTTGCTTGAAAAGACAGAAGATCTAGAAAGGTATTAAGAAATTTTGTTTCTGTAAGTCTGAACATTTTCTCATGATTGTCCTCCCTGCTCAACAAACAGGTGAACTGCTCTCTGAGGTCTCCACAGCCTTTGGTCAGAAGGGAGCTTCTGCCCTGCGTGATGCAGGGGACCTCAGTGAAGAAAGAAGAGTTAGTCTTTAGTGCTGGGAATAACCTTATGTGGTTCAGGTCCTGCTTTCCGAGAGCCAAAGTGTTTTCAGTTTCAGTTTAGAGCTGGGCTTTCCAATTTGAATTCAACTCTTCTGTTTGTCACATTTGGAATATAGTAACAAAGTGTACAATGTCAGGAAATAACATGCCATGATCAAATATATAGTGAATGTTGCTCCCCAGCAGTACATGGACCAAAACTGGAACTAGACAGAGCAGAGCAAGCTGCTGTTATGGGAGGATGACACTCACATTCGTGAGGCAGTCTATACTTTAGAAAATATAGGGGATGTCTTTTTAAAATTTATTACAATAAAAGTTAAATTAGCATTTAAATAAAGAATCATAAACTTCCCTTGTAGTTAATTCTTTAGCCCAAAAGTTACCTGTCTCTAAGGTCCTCCTCACCAATAATCTTTTCTTCTCGAAGGACAGGGAAAGTTTACACAGCCAGAAGAAATCTGAAGTTAAGAAAAAAGACAGCCATGGATCCAGTCGAATCACAGGAACGTGTAGGGTGACAAAAAGCTTAATAAGAACATGTGCAGACAGGAGACTCATACACTGTCCACTTTGAAAGTCTATTTGTACAGAATAGTTGTCTGTCATCTCCATCTTCAAATAAATAATCTTATTTTAAACTATTCCTTTTGTTCTTTACCATGACTGGGTTTGGAACCACTGGGAGTTGCATGTTCCTGCCCAGAGTGGTTTCCTAGGTGTTCCTGGGCATTGGCATGTGACACAGTGTGATACAACGTACAACCTTCCCCAGGTATCACGATGCCTTTCAAGATACCATTAGAAATTCCACCACAGGTAACATACAATGCCCCCTATAAGTCAGTCATAAGTAATTAAGTGGAACTCAAGACGAGTTTTTCAAAAGAAACACAAAGTGAGGCAAACAACTGAATCCTTCATATATTCCCCTCCTTTGAACCTCTTAGAGCCTCTTCTGACTGAGTTGCAGGCTCGACGCTGAGCTCCAGGAGCCCAGGTTGGTTCACATGACATGGTAGCCAGGAGGAGATGAGTGGGAAGAGCAGTAACCTCTGTACAGGGGCCTCTCTGCATTTTACAAGGACTATTTCAAGGAAGAAAATTGAAACTCAGCGTAAAATATTCCCTATGTTCAGAGAAGTCAGGACACACTCTGGATGGTCTAATCAAACACTTTCCTTAGTGAGGGGTCCCTAAAGTTTTTGCTCTGGCTTCTAACTTTAAAATTATTTAATTAAATTACATATGTATATATCACTATATAAAGACATTAAGATTTAAAAATGTAAAAAATGTACACCAGAAACTATATTCACTTTTAAAATTTAACAAAATTAAAAATTGATCATTAAATTAAGCCATAACTATGTGTAGCCCTCTGGTACTATTAAATTGTGAACCAATAATTCTGGATTTTAAGTTAAGGACACATAAAATAGACAACATTTTTCTGAGTTAGGATATGTGTTAAATTATTCTGAGTAGCTTTCCGGTTGATAGCAAAGAGGCACCATTATTTTAAAAGCTATTAGTTCCTACAGATTAAATTATATCTAACACTCACCTCTCTCAGCCACATTAAAATATCAGGGCATTTTATATCATTCTCTAAGCTTTCTTGAGGTCTCCATTAGCATCACAAGAAACTCAGACCTGTGAATTGGCAAGTAAGTAAATGAAGCATATGATGAGATTCTGAAGTCCTGTTTCTATTTGTAAGAAGCCCAGGTATCTATGCAAAGTCTAAGTCTCTAAAGACTTCTGACTTCTGGAGATATGATTCACAGAGCAGTGCAGATAGCACTGTGTTCTTTATGAAGACAGTGACAGAAAATCTTCTTATTAGTGAGAACAATCAGATGTTACAGGACAAAGCTAAGCCATTAGGTAGTGGACCTTCTACCACTACCTGGCTGGTAGTGGAGTTGAGACAGTTTATTTCTTTTCATGAAACTCTTAAGCACCCATACAGTGTGAGAGCTTATTGAAAGAGAAGAAATGAGACACGTTTCCTTCCCCGAGGTCCTCCTGGTCCACAGAACAGACATATAAACAGATGTATTTATAGTGCTGAGGCAGACATTCAACAATGCATCATAGCTATACACCTTTAGGAACTTGCTCTAATTCCTCAAACTTAGTCTGTTTCTCTCTGACCAGCTGCACTGCCTAGCATGTGAATGCTGTTAGAGGATTTCAAGGAAAGTAACATATAATTAATTGCCTCATGCATTTCACCATGTTCATGCCAGTTCAAGATGGATAGTACACCAAAATTTACAGAGAATAGAGCAGTAATATGTACCCGTGCCTCCCCAAATAAATCACTGTTAAAATCTGTACATGGATAATTTTAATTTAAAAGAAAAGTACATTATTTCATTAAATGATATGCTCTTACTAAAACTTTTCTTTATGGATAAAAATAATAAATCTTCAAAAATCTTTGCAGTTCAAAGGCATTTACCAGATTATCCTTACTCAATAACCTAGAGAGAACACAAGTCTCCCTTTCTACAAATCAAATGACCTTGCACACATGTGAGCTAATGCAATGAATCTCTGTCTCATTCTGTGGAATCTATTCAAAACTGACAGAAGGAATTTGGAGAAAAGGTAATGAACCAGGGTGAGATAAAGGTCTAATCCTGGGCTGGGTGATCATAGCTTAAAATTTAGCTCCCACATCCACAAGGCATCCTTACACAAACAATTTAGTCAAAGTTACATCAATTCCCACAAGTCACTATGGAGATAAGAGGACAGTAGTTCTGTGGTGAATAAAACGTGCAGTGCAATGTACTGATCTCTAAACTAGGCCTAAGTTAGAGAAAGGACTAAAAGTCTGAAGGAGCAAGAAAGGAAGAGAGATGAGGAGGACCTGAAATGAATTAAGAGGTATTGTGTACATTTACCAAGGCTACATGATGATGATAAGCCAGTGTATATTGCAACATGTTCCAAAATAAAAATAAATAAAATAAAAATTAAAAAGCACAGAGAAAAATGCTGACTTCTATGTTCAGAACAGATGAATTCACTTGATCGTAGGAGTTCTCAAGCTGAAGAGAAGGACAAGGATGCCACAGACGCTTTTACACAGGCAGGAGACAAACCCAGACTCTGGATGCCACTCGGCAGCCATCATTATTTCCTCTGTATTTCTTTATAGCCAGCCAGTGGGGCTGGGAGGCAGTGTTTCTGCTCACAGCAAACTTTCATGACTCTAAAATACTGTTACTGATGGGTAGGAATATAACAAAAAATCTGGTCCAGAAAAGGAAAAAAAAATACTTCCTTGAATTCTTACTCACTTCATTTTAAGCCAACCTGGCCTCCAAGGACTTATTTTGTGCCATTTTTTTTTTAAGAGCCAGTGTCTTCTTAATTTATGTTGCAGAGAGAAAGTTCTTCTAGGCACAGAGTGGAAAATTATGGTTTTCACTGAATGGTAAATGTTAATAATTTCATTCTTCTTTTCCTAACAATGTGCACAGAACTTTAGAGCATGAATGCAGAGCTGGGACAGAGGGCTATTGGAAAGGGGGAAGGTGAGAGGTTTCAAAGCCTTGTGAAGCACACAGATACTTACTCTGCCCAGCTCAATTAGACTTGAGAAATGAGGGAGATTCTCCTTAGCAGCTTAGCCTTGTTTATTCTCCAAACATACAGGGGTAAAATGTCATGAGCTATGATCTTTGGTATCCATTTCATACTTTGGCATCCTATCACTAAGGAAGAATTTGTAGGAAGGGGCTACTCTTGCTGACAACCTCCCTCATGCAATGAACTGTTCGCCCTGATAGTCTAGTGACCTGATCTCCTTCTTAAAGGGAAAGTGGGTGTATAGGGAGGTGAGGCTCCTGGCCTGAGAACATACAAGTGGAAAGTTACAATCCTTCACTAAACATGAAACTCCATGTTTAAGCCAAAATGGGATGTGTTAGCGTAGGTCATTGAATAGAAATGCTTTTCACTGAAAAATTCCACATGGCACACCCAGAGTCAAAGGTGAATTTGTTGACATAGGGACCACTGAATTGCATTCCTTATATTTTGGGTCTCTCATATCACAATGCATAATTCAGCTGGGTGTTGCACACACAGAGTAAAGCATGGTAGTAAAGCATGGTAGAGGGGAGAAAAATCAATTATTGTAAAGCTGCAGAACATGAAAAATAGCTAAACATGTAGGAAGTCCTTCTACTCAAGTCACAGACAGAAGCAAGTAGCATTTTACCTCCCATTACTTAATAAAAAAGTTGCAAAGGAAGTCAAAAAGATTAATGTGTTTAGACTCTGTACTTCACAATAATTTGGTGAGGATTTATATACACTTATTGTGCAACCCCTCAATGGGCAGCTGGAAGAGGGGATAGTGATTCCAAATATTTAGAAACCATAGGTATTTATATCACTGTATAACTTCGCAAACATTGTGTCATGTGATTAAGTGAAGCTGAATTTTTTGAATTTTGAAAGCCAGTTGTAATTCTGCACACTTATTTCCATCTCTCCAACTTATCTACTGGTCCTCTTCCATTTCATTTCATTCCACCCTTCCAGGCTCTTGTTGTGAACTACTACATATCTGTTATCACCGATGCATGCACCCAGGTATTCTTTACACTCATGGGTTTACTTTCTCTTTCAGTCGCTCTCTTAACTGTTTTCAGTGTAAGTCTGAGGAGGTCTTTTGTGCAAAGTACAGCCACAGGACCTTTGCTCATGACATTGCTGCTTTGAGGGTGCAATAAGCTTCTCTTCTCCATTTAATTAATGTTTTTCAGGATCCAATAATCACCTCAAACACACCTCTCCAAGGGACCTGTGTCAGCCATCCAAGTAATTCTAGTATCCCATCTCAGCAATCCTCAGTTTTATCACAAAGCACAATCAAACAGTATTTGAGCAACTATTTGGTTAATATCTGAGTTCCTTGGATGACTCCAACATTCAGGAAGCCAGGGCTTGTATTTCTTTTGGACTTGCTATTTTATCCTCAGAACCTCATGCAAAAATATCATCTTTAAAATATTAAAAAAGTAGAGTGTGTCATAAAAGAGGAATATTAAGTTATCAAGGATTCAAGTGATATGACCTGGGTATTAATGGCACACCTTGGAAATAGTCACATTGTCAGTCATAACTTACAGAAGTTTTAATGCTATTGCTTAACTGAACTCAAGCAATAAGCCTATTTCATTGTGTTTTAAAAGAGAGTTTGACAATGAAGAACAGCTCACAGTGTTACCATGTAATTATGTAGTGTGGTGTCTGTCACTCTGGAGGGACGCAACAAGGATTGGTAAATTCACAAGTAAAGGAACGTTTAGAAGAAGACTAAAAGATGTATTTGTTAGGTAACAGAGATGGCAAGAGGCAGGATACACCAAAGACACTAATAAAAATCATACCAGAGAGCAAGAAAATGAAGTACAGTAGAAGGAAAAGTCAATGTCCATGGAAAAGAGCTAAGGTTTCATTCTTCTTCACCTTTACAGGGATACATGACTCAAAAATTAAATTTCAGAGTCTATCGGTGACAACCAGAAGCTTAAAATATATGTCATTTGAATATTTCCCATAATTCTCACATGGGAAACTAATGCCAAAACAAAATACTATCTTTAGAATTCCTCTGTGAAGGGCGGGGGATTTAGCTCAGTGATTCCAGTGCCTGTCTTGCAAGCACAAGGGCCTGTGTTCCATTCCCTGGTTAACCATATACAATACTGGGTGTGGAGACTCAGGCCCACCAGCAACCAGTACCACATCCCACAGCGCCGGGCATGGTGTCTCACGCCTGTAATCCCAGTACTTGGGAGGCAGAGGCAGGAGGATTGCTGTGATGTGAGTTTGAGGCTAAGCTCAGGGCCAGCTGGAACCACAAAGCAAGACCCTGTCTCAAAAAAAAAAAAAAAAAAAAAAAAAGAATTCCTCTGTGAAAATTTCACATGCAAGACCAGGTTGCCTGCTGGGATCTGCATTATTTTCCTCTAGATCCATGATTATTTTGATGATGACATCATGGAATTTCTGTTTGGGAACTGTATTCTAGAAGAGGACACAACCTTGTGACGTATAAATGAAAAAGGTGTCTGCACAGAGCACCTGAAGATCGTAATTCCATGTGAAGAGAGGGATTAATGCTCTCTAGACTGCCAGATGTAAAACAAAGTTAAAATTTTCAATTTTATGCTCAATTCTGTTTTCTAAATGTCTACCATTGTGTTATTTGATTATCCTGAATCTCCACTGCATTAGTCTGGGTTCTCTACAGAAACAGAAGCAGTAAGATATATAGAAATAGTTAAAAAGAAGATTTATTAGAAGGGGTTTGGGTGATTGTAAAGGGTGAGAAGGTCCAAGGTCCAGCAGTGGCTAAGTGCAGATGCAGGAGCCATTAATCATCAAACCTGTTTTTAGCATTCTGTGTCAAACATTAACTAAAATTGTCTTTACAAAGCACCCAGGAAAATATTTATTACCTTTTATCACATAATAGATATTCCATAAATGGCAGCAGAGAGCAAGAGGAGAAAGAAAACTGGGGGGGGGGGGGAAATGGTGATGAGGAAGAGAGAGTATATGTCTTTCTATTCTTTTCTTCAGCAAACTCCATATTTTTCAAAATTTAAGTAACACTAAAAAGACTGTAACCCATTCCACCATCAATGAGCAATTTTAACTCTAGATCTATCTGTATATTCAAGCTATGTAGCAGGGTAGGGTGTCTATTGATTTCTCTCCTCTAGAATAGATGGTTTTGTTTAGCTCTGAAAAAGTGAACAATTTTCCTGACACCAAGTGCTTGTTTAATAGTTCTGGAATAATCTATATTTCATTAAGATGATGACTTATTGCACGCAGCCTCCTGCTGTCTTGCAGACTATTGATTTAAGGTAGTTTAGCACTTCTATTGCAGCTAATAAATTGGTCCCAATCGGCAGCATCCTGCTGTATTCTCATCCCTCACTGTACAAACACTGGCCTTGCGTATTTTAGAACATGTCCATAGATTTGTTTTCTCGACAGCCTCCTTTCCCTCCAAACCCTTCTGCTAAAATAGTCACTGCTTTTTTTCCCCCCACAATCCACATAAAGCTTTCCGGTAAGTACAGGGTACCACAATCAATATTCATATTGTGATTTATTGGAGCAGAGAGCATTTCACTAAATTCTCCCTGTAAATCCAGTGAGCGAGGTAGTTAGTACAGTAATCTCTCTCCCAGATATTTCAAATGGGGCGTTAATGGGCTTGAAAGGTAGAGTGGTTGTGAATCACAGGCTGTAATGGAGGTAGTTAGAGACTTTATTAGCTCACATCCTTCCACTCAGCTCTCCGTTCACCCCGCGCCACCATCAAGCCCTGGCTCTTTCATACCAAGTCTGCTGTTCCTTCGCTGAGATCTTGTGTACCTGACTCTGTCAGGAATTCCAGCTTTCTTTATAAAATGGATGTAGTATCCTGTGAAAAGTCATCCAGAATACTGATTTAAATGTACAAGTTATTTTTTTAAAGTTCTGTTTTCCTCCATGCTCAGCTTCCTACCACAGATCTTTCTGTCTTCTTTTTACAAATGGCTCTGTGTAAGAATTTAGTGGATACTTAGGTAGCTTACTGAAGTTTCCTATTAAGCTTCCTCTATTAGCTGCATTTGGTAAGTTGCAGATGGTTTGTAGCAAAAGGCACATTAACTGTGTTAAGCTGTTCCTAGACAATGTCACAGGTATGAACTTTGAACAAGATTGTATGAACTTATAAGGAAGATGGGAAAATGAGTCTCCTAAACTACCACACAAATATTTCAGAATAGAAAAGAGTACATTATTTCTAAAACCTCCAGTTAGTACTTAGAAGTAGCTAGAGTATTGGAGGTGCATCTGTCCATGAAAAGAGATGAGTATAATTTGAGAAAGATTTGCAACTTTCTGCATGCAACAGCCATTTGTGGAGTGAAGAAGTGTGTGAATTAATACCAGTTAAACAAGTATATGGATGATACTTTCTATTCCTCCACTCTCCTGGATATATCCTTTGCAAAGGACACTGTATTTTCCATTTTGCTTGTGCTGATTAATATCTCCTTTTTATTCCTACTAGAACATCATCAAAGAAAGTTGGAGCAATTAACTTAGCCTTTGGAAAGCTTGCTGACCTTGGGTGGAGAATAATAATTCTTCACTGTTTGCTTTGAACTATCAGATGAAGATGGCAGTAATTAGGTGAGTGATTTTTGCCACAGTGACTTCCAACTCTTTACACCTTATGGTTGATAAGATACACTGAGCCAACACGTCAGCCGGTCCTTTCAATTTGTTAATTCAAGAATCCATCTGTTCAAGTTGATACTCTAATTATGCTGCTAGTAGAGCCAAATGGAAGAGTGTGTCCCTATATCCCCAAAGAGCAGCACCCTAGAAGCTTAGAAAAAGGCCTCTCTGCTATATTTTCATGGTAATATCTCTATAGAACATAATTCCTCCTCTCAGTCCATTTAGCACAAAACATATTGCTGAGAAAATGAAATACTCAGAAGTTCCAGTTATTTTCATGACTTTTATGTGAGAAGCAAGTATAGTTTAAGTAATTCTATGATTGAGAGACTTTATTTAGATAAGGTTTTCTAAATGGCATCACATGTAGAGCATCTTGGAAAATACTGAAAACATTTTAGTGAGCTTCACAGTCCTAGTTGGAACAGCAAAGACCATTTTTTAATAATAAGGAATTTTATTTTCCAAACCAGTGCAATGTCCTGATCAACTTAGTAGTGAATTCAGTTTGCTCAGGCTACTAGGCACCTATCTGCCAGGTTCCTGAGCTAAAACACTGTTAGGCACATGTGGGGTCATTCCTCACAAAGAGCAGGAGGACAGAGGAAGTAGTTCAGGAGCAGTGAAGCTGAGACACCAAGCTCTTCCAATCCTAGACTTTCAGTCTGCTTCTTGATCTCTTGGGATTTGTGTCCATATCTTAAGAGATTCATTTGACTACTGTCTTGGACTTAGGAATATCTTCTGGATTGTCTTTCATTCTGAATAATTTGGATTCAGGTTCTGCTTCCTCTTTATCCAAACTTGTACAAACCAGGGATGATCAAAATAAACTGTTAATGCCAAGATTAAAAAAAAAATACAGTGAAAAATTCATGGTTACTAATTCCCCTCAAAATACACCCTTTGTGCTTCAAAAACACTTTTCTCATAGTTCTTGCTCTTTTCTGAAGTAGTTCTGGAAGTCATTTTTCTTGAGTGTCTTTATGAGGTGCGATCAAAAATAAGTGAATGCTACTGCTAAGCATCCATCGATCAGGAGGAAGGGCTAGTACAAATGTTATGTGGTCCTCATCTACTTTGTTTACTGGACCTGGCACCATGGGGCATGTGGCTCGTCTCCAAAGTCAGCATGCCTATGAAAGATGAGTTAAGAATCAGTTTGACACATTTCCATGAATATACGACTGAAGATGTGAAAGAAGACCTGTAGAGCTGCTTGAAAATGTGATGAGAACAAGAAAGATGGGTGTGTTTGACGGGAGAGGGATTATTTTGTGGTAGATAGCATCATTGCGTCTTTTACTCCAATGACTTTTAAAATTAGGCATTCATCACATTTCTCAATCACACCTCCTCTTTATTAATATCTCACAACCTATTATCAGGCCTGTCTCAGTTTCAGAATTCACCATGACAGTAGATACTCATAGACTTTCCTACATCTGACACAAGTCTAAACATGTTAAGAAATCTGGACTTGGATTTTGGATGCTGGATTATTATTAGTATTATTATTACTATTATTATTATTTTGATGTGTGCTGCTGCTGCTGCACCTTCTGACCATATACCTGCTGGGAAAATTCTCTAGCACTTACCTCCACCCTAGAACTGAGGTTAGATCTGAATTTGGGAAAATATATTCCCAATACATTAAAATAGAAGCCTAATTTAAAAGAAACTGTCTACTTACTTTCTCTGATATACACAATGAAGAATTTGTAATTGATAGAGAATTTTAAATATTAATTACCAAAAACAGTATTGAAACTTT
Source organism: Petromus typicus (assembly GCA_004026965.1). Classification (NCBI taxonomy): domain Eukaryota; kingdom Metazoa; phylum Chordata; class Mammalia; order Rodentia; family Petromuridae; genus Petromus; species Petromus typicus. Next base: position 49,351 of record PVIR01008136.1, read on the forward strand.
ATTTCTTCGTAAATCTTTTTTTTCCCCAGTTTATTAGTGTTGTGGGTATTTAATGTTTGCCTTCCTTGTGTGGAGTTTGTACAGGTTAACAACACATCTTAATTGCTTTTCTTATTCTTTTTCCCTGTCCTCTTTCCTTCCTACACCCATCTCTCAGTCATTTTCCTTTATTAGTTCACATGTGGCAGCGTGTAATATTTACATTTGTTGTGTAGAAGTGGTACAGAATATAACACATCCCAGTTACTTTTAAAAAATATTTTTGTGTCTTCCATATCTCTCTCCTCTCTCCATCTCTTTGCCCCTTTCCCTCTTGAGAATGATCTATCTTCATACTTCTGAAATTCCATTTCCCCAGTTGTTCTCTTCTTTCTTTCTTTCAAAAGGAGTTAAATACATTGGCACAGTTAATAATCTCTAAATCTTGGAAGAAACCCAAATATTCATCAATGGAATGGATAAATGGATGAAGAGAATGTGCTATTTACGTTCAATGGAGTACTCGTGTTCTGTAGAGAAAGATAAAATTCAGTCATTTGTAGAAATTCTAAAGAGGTAGGATGTGGAAATATATACCAGGATTTTGATCAATTCACTTATGAAATAAATCAGACACCAGTTATCTTTTTTTTTTACATGAGAAATCAAGAGTGTCTTAAACGTCTATAGCTTCCGTTTTACTAATTAACCTTAACATCATTGTACACTTTCATATTTATTTGTATGTTATGGCTTGTTCATTTATTTGTTAATGAATTATATTCAGTAAGAGTACTAAATAGGTATCTAAATTTTGTATTATTTAGGTATATGACAAAAACTTGTGAGAATGACACTAATATATGCTCCTTTTATGAGTAATGAAAGTCAATCATCATTAAAGTTCTTTATCCACAAAGAGTTAAAAAGTGGAAAATGAAAGATTATGCCTGATAAATTTGTGGTGATCTCCCCGAATAACTAGGAGAAATGTTCATCTTGATTAAATTTGTCCTTGCTCACTACGCCATTTCTTGTTCTATAGGCCAGTTATAATTTTTTAATTGTCTTAAAGGATCAACATGGCACAACAACCACAGTTTTAAAGAGGTGATATTTAAAAGTAATATTATAGCGACCTTTTTTATTTTTTCTAAAGAGATAGAATGTGGAAATATATACCACAATTTTTATCAATTCACCTATGAAATATATAATGTCAAAATCTTGAAAGGTTCATGTTTGCATGTATAGAATTTCATTTTTGACATAGTTCTGGCTAACAAAACAAAAATAAATGCATTTCAAGGTTATTTATCAAACTGCTTAAGTTTCATTGATCTTATTTTGTAGACATTGTATCTGCTTCACTTTTTTTTCCAGAGTCCAAATAACTGTTACTAAGGAAAATATAAGGAAAACTAAAAGGAAAATTTTTAAAAGGTCATTTAACCCAGAAGAATACTGAAATTCAACTTTTATGAAAATTTGATTTAACCTTATGGTTACAAATTGAAGTGATTTCTACTATGTACTGTAAAATATTATTATTTCCTGTTATTTAACTTAAATATCTGGGGATAAACCAGAAAAAATTAATCCATTAACCTAAAATCAAATGAATTGTTAACTGTACAGAAAAATAAAATAAATTGTCTTTAATTACTTTTTAATGATCTTCTTTTGTTGCTTGGTTAAAATAAATTTTTAAAAATTTTTATCAAGGTATAAACTTAATTTAATCTATCTTTATTCTATAAATATTATCAATCTATTTAGTGATTCCTCTTAAAAGATAGTTTCCAAAACCTCCTTTTTTAAATTAACTGCTTTCAGCCTATAATACAGTCTGTCAGTATCCTGCTCTTTCTAGTAATGTCTCAAGTGTCTGCATATTTTACTTAGTAAGTGCAGCAGATATAAACAGAATATCCTAATAATTTAAAATATTCTAAAATATTTATTTGTTTACTGTTTTAGTATCTCATCCGCAAATATCTGTTAAAATATTCTTATGTATTTTGATAAATTTTGAGACTTGCCCAATGGTCTGATCATTATTTTTGAACTGACTCTATTGTAATACTTTCCGTGTATCCTATTAGATTTATCTTAGACAAAAGGATAGTCAAGAACAATCAGACACAAGACTGACAAAGTTTGTACAAAGAATGGATCGGTATAATTATTTGGAGCACAAGCTTACTTTTTGATGAAGAAAAAATAATGTGTGATGATTTTCTTGGTTGTTTATTCTTTATTTCATGTGTTTCTGTTTTTTTATTACTGAATTTTTATTTTCAGTTTAAATTTCATTTCCATTTTGTTTCTTCATATGTTAGCATATTTAATTAAGTTCCTTTTTTGAGCACAGCCTCAGAAACTTGTAAGTTGTTCTCTGAACACTAGTTTTGCTATTTTGTGCATGTTTTTTGGTGTCACCTTTTACACTTTTACACTTTTACACCTTTTACACTTTTACACTGCATTGGTTTTAGAGTATTTTTTAAAGTTTGGTTGAGATGTAACTTCACATGTTTAATTTTTATATCCCTGTGACTGTGCCAATTTGCTAGGTACTAAGAATTTCTAATTTTATTCTATCATAGCCAATAGTTTTATGATTATTGAGACTTTTTTGTGACCTAATATATAATCTACACCAAGGAGTGTTTTACATGAATTTGAGAAGGATCAGTTTTCTGCTATAGTTGGTGGATTATTCTGTAGGTATAAATGTTACACTTATTTTATCAAATAGTGTTGGTCAAATCATGCTTTCTCACTGATTTTTCCACAGAGTAGAAAGTGAAGTTCTGAGGAACTGTTACTTCTGATTTATCTGTTTCTCCCTTCAATTCTACCAATTTTTATTTTATGCATTCTAGGATCTCTTGGCAAGATCATATGCATAATAATTCCTCTATTTTTGTGATCCATTGAACATGTTACAGCTGCATAGTGTCTTTCTCTTTTATTTTTTTAAAGTATGTCTAGTGGATAACATAGTCATTTCAGCTCTCCTTTGAATACTGTATGTAATGAAGATTTTGTATCCACTTTTATCTATCAAGCACTCCACCAATTTATATAACTGAATTTAAAGTGAGTCTCTTATAGGCAGTATATAGGATTATTTTAAAAATCAGCTCTGCTATTTCTACATGTTAATAAAAGATCACAGTGCTGTATATGCATTTACTGGCAATACAAGTAAGAAAAAAATTCTTCAATTTATGCACTTTATTTTCTCTATGTCTTAGATTCTTTTCATTCCCCAATTCCACCACTACTGTATCCTCTTGGGGATTATTTTAATTGAAAAACTGTTGGTCTTTATATCTTATAAAGTTTTCTGTATGGGTACCCTGGGGATTATAGTTGTAATCTTATTTTATGATAATTTAATTTGTATGAATATAATCTTACGTCAACTGCGTACTGCAACATTGCTCTCATATATCTCTGTTCCCCAAACTCTATATAATTATTGCTGTAAATTAAATTTTATGCACAACAATTTGTTCATTACCTAGAATAATAATTTCATTTATGCAATTTTCTTTTAAACTGTGTGAAAACTGCAGGCAAAAATTCCTTTCTGGCATTTACCTGTGTAGCAATCTTCTCAGAGTTTTCTTCTTTATATGAATTGTTCTGCTGAAGAGCATCCTCCACCCTAGTGACTCCCTTGGTGTTTATCATAGATCAGGGCTTGTGGGACAAAACTCTCTTACATTTGGCCCAAAGACACTGTACTTTCTTTTCCATTTTATGAATTGTAATTTTGTTACACAGAGATCCTTTCGTTGCTAAATATTTTTCCCAACAATTTTACTATGTCACATTATAACTTTTTGATTTTCATTTTCTCCTCATTTCCTTTGCCCTCCTCCCTCTCTCTGTCTCTGCATCCATCTCTTTCAGGTGATATCTTGTTATGTTTCTATGCTGTTGTTATTTCTTATTTTTCTGTTTCTCATATGATACAACCTCAAATGATCTATTCAAATTTATGGATTATTTCCTCTGCATTTTGAAACATGAGGCTGAGCCCAAAGAGTTAATTTTTCTGTCCATTATAATTTTCAATTCTAAAATATTTTGCTTGGATAATTTTATTAATTTATCTGTTCATTGATATTCTGTTTGGTGTACTATCTTATGTATACATGCTTGCAATACTGTATGCATCATATCTGGATCTTTGAACATATTCAAATAACTGATTTAAAATTTTACTTTGGAAATTGTAGTATTTGAAATTTTTCTAACCATATTTCCTATTTCTTTGCATTGTTTGCAATTTTTGTTGAAAACTGGATTTCAATTAGAATGCGATGACTATAAATGACCTCAAATTTCTTCCTAAATATCTAAATATCTGTGACTGTTACTGCTTATTATAGTTACTATTTCTTCAGTGACACATAAAATCTAAATTTGTTTAGTCTATATCCTTCCTTGATTATGGCCCTGAAGTCTGGGATCTATCAATTCAATTGTCACTGGTTAGGTGGAGAGAATTCTCTAAATGCTCAGTATCACAAATTCCCAAGCCTTTGCATTTTCCAGAGGCAACACCTTGTGTCACGGCATGCTTTTGACACTCCCAGGCAGTGTCAGCTCTGCCTTGACTTGCGTATCCTCTTTTCAAAGAACATCAACAACAGCAGAAAGTGAGAGCTGGTCTTCTCAGGTCTGTCCAAAATGTGAGTATGACCTTCTCTTCTCCCTGAAGATGTTTGGTGTTTTCAAAATCCTTAAAACCATCTCTTCCCAAGCTTTTGCTTCAGCCCACAGTTTCTCCACATATCATCGTTGCCCAGGTAGCGTGAGTGGGACAATGGGTGCACATAACCACATCCACCCTTAGAAGTAGCCTTGGGACCAGGCTATTCTTGCATTAAGGAAAAGACAGATTGTCAGTTTCAGCTGGTCTGATAGGGAGCCACAAACTTCAGAACATACGATCCACCAACTCTTTGTGAATGGAGCCCCTTTCCTTCTCCATGGCACAGGGAATGCAGGTTACTATCCTCGTGGCTACTGCTTAGCTGGATTCTGGAAGGAGGAACTAGAGGTAGTGACGATGAAATGAGGCTCACTGTCCTTACCTCAAATCGGTCTTGTGTGGTAAGCAGGGCCCTTCAGATGGCCACGGCCTTCTGTTCATTCCCAGAAAATCTGGTCCCGTTTGCTTCCCGCACTTGAATTCCTTTGATGGAGAGGCAGATTTTGGAGCCAGCCTTCACTTCTTGGCAAAGAACATGGCTATGAGAGAGGATAAGAAGGAATGAGCGGTGCACTTGAGGAGAAAACACAATTGTTTTCTCAGTTCCCCCCAGGCAACTGTGGCCGAGACCCTAGCTGACCCAGAGGGACTTCTGAAAGGAACTTAAAGTTCAATAATTTTTATTTCAGTTTCAATTAGTAAATTGTATTTTAATGTTTTAAAGCTCTTGCACAATTTCCCACTTGCACAAATAATACAAATTCATTACAGAATATCTGCAAGATGTACAAACTGGAAAAGAAATTAAAACAATTATGCTGAATAATTAACTCTTATTTCTAGTTAAAGACTATTCTTTCTATATTTTTTATACATAATCATGACATTCTCTAGATAGAAGTTTGCATACTGCTAATTTTCACTTAAGAAAGTGTTGACCAGAGCATTTATGTTAATAAAGTTGTTTAAATTCTAGCTAACAGCTATATATGACATAATATCAAGTAACCATTGAAATTCAATTGATATAAAATGTATTATTTCATATATAGTAGCAGTATAACTTTTATTCTGTAGGATTAAGCATTTAATTATTTTGATTATGTTGCTTATTGAGATTATCTCATTTCTTACTTATTTTCTTGTTGTTAGGAGAAAATACTTGGCACCTGTAAGCTAAAGGACTAAAAGGTTATTTCGTCTCACAGTTTGCAGAGATTTCTATATGTAGTTGTTTGGCTCACAGGCCAGGAAACATGGTGGAAGGCCCTGGGGGAGGAGAAACAGTCCATTGCAGGCAGGCAGAAATAAGCAGTAAGCAGTAACGTCTTTCTCTTTTATTCTATACTCAAGCTATAAATACATTGGTCAATGCCACTCACAGCCCAGGTAGGCCTTCCTATTATACACCCAGAAATATACCAAGCTAATCGGGCTTATTTAGTTACCATACACCCCCATATCTATACACCCTAGATCCAACCATCTCCAAAAATCTCCACCAAGTAGCAAATGAGACTGGAGGGAGGGACCTAGATACTGAACAACTCCTATCATCTTCATTATTTTGATTATTACAAATAATAGTGCTATTGGTCTCATTATGGATTATGACCTTACATAATCTGTATGTTGATGTCATTACCTAGAAAGTGAATTGTTAAGTAGGTAATTGAGTGAAAGCCTGGCCATGGTGTTGTCACTAGTGCAATGTGACACACTCCCATATGAGATAAGAAATTTGAACAGACACAGATACTACAGGTGTGTGGCTTAGTGGATGAGCATGTGAGAACACAAAGAGAGAAGATGATCAACCACTAGAGAGCAAGGAGGTGTGTCAACAGGGACCCACGTAGCTGATGCTTTGACTTGGACCCCTGGCTTCCATCCATCTAAGAAGAAAGACTTTATGTAAACTACCCAGTTTATGGTAGTTTGCTATGGAATGACCTCTAGAAAGTAAATATAAGAGGTGTGATGGACTCTTCTGTACATTTTCATAATTAATAATTCATTCACAATGTGTAGATATGATATTTTAGGTACAAAACAGAACCATTAAACCAAGTGAATGTTACTAAAAACTCCCGGAAAATATTTTGAGCACATGTATCACTCAAGGTACTATGTCTTATGTCAGTTACTTCATGCAGTCCTTCCTGATACTCTGTGAATTACAGAGTCTTCCGTGATTGATTGTGAACATTATCTACAATTCAGAGCATTTCCAGTGGCATCTTTATTGCTCTCTAATGCCGTGAACAGAGCTCTTGCTGTTTGCATCTTGCCAAGGAAAGGCACCAACACAAATATCTCACAGGCTCCTGCTCCTGCTATGATGCTGAAGAAAGACTGACTTCACATGATCTGATGTTATTTCATCTCAAAACAGAGTTATTAGAATCAGCTCAACAGCAGATGTCTCTTAGTTAAAAGGTACCTAACTGACAAAAAAATCAATAACAGCAACAAACAAAAGTCAGTTCAAGTAATCAATTATGGTGGAATTGTGGTGAGGGAGGATAAACAGACTTCACAGCTGGTCCTTTTTAGAAGTTGATACCTAAGCTCTGATTACCTCCTCAGTTATGTCCCTTTGTTTGCATATGATACATATTTTGAGTGCATCTTGATTGTCAATAGACCCAGTATATCTTAGCTTCTAGCAGCTGCTTTTCCTAAAAATGATAAAAGCCATAGAACAAGGATTAAGAACACAGAAGTGGCCCAAGGTCAAAGACAGACTGTCTACTGGAAGTCTTCAAAAGAAGGGTGAAGGAGGTAGGGCGGATGTCCAAAGGCACCAGGAAGACTGGCAGTGTTTCAAAGCAGAACTGAGAGCTTCTTTTTCCCTTTTATCTCATCCAGGGTATTAGACAGGGTAAGTGCTTCCTCCTCAATTTGCTGCCAATTACCCACAGATACATCTAATCTGTGATTTACTGATCTGCTGGCCTCTCTTCCTCAAGCCCTGTCAGCACATTATGGTTAACCATCAGACACACAGTGGACACTCAGTGTGTTGAGACATGCAGCCCCAAACCCTCTGGCCCATCTGTTTGTCCCAGTCCTTCAGTGACTCTCAGTGGATCCGGAGTGTGCCTCACTTTGTACTCAGTGCTGCACACGTGCTGTGTCCCTCCCTGTGATGTCTCTTTAAGACATAATCTACACAACCAAGCAGAATTTTTCTGAGCCTACCTTACTCCAAAAACAAAATTCTGTCTGCTTTATGATAAAATGTGACAAGCAATGTGACATAAGAACCATAATGCAGCCTTAGATGTTATAATAAAACAAGAAGAAAGTAGGAAAGAAAAAAAAATATCTGCAGATTTAGTGAGGAAGTGTCCATTCATTTGGAGGTCACGCAGCTGTAGGGAGACATAAGCCTTTGTGTTGGTATGAATCGTACATTACTGTGTTTTAATTTAAATATTTTCAGAAAAGGATATGTTATCTCTATATATTTACTTATATTTTATTATATATTTTTATATTCTTATAATATTATAAATTTAAGTGTATATAGAAATATGAAAAAGTATATAAACAGGTTTAGGTAAAGCCTAAATTTCTGAAAGGAAAATATATTCACATTTCTCAGTTTCTGTAGTAGCTAAGGGTCACATTTAATCTGGAACAAAAAACTTAGAAGCAGTTTGATATTCTTTTTTTTTTTTTTTTTTTTTTTTTTTTAGGTTTTTGGAGACAGGGTCTCGCTTTTTGTGGTTCAGGCTGGCCCTGAGCTCAGCCTCAAACTCACATCACAATCCTCCTGCCTCTGCCTCCCGAGTGCTGGGATTACAGGCGTGAGCCACCACGCCCGGCACTGTGGTATGTGGTACTGGTTGCTGCTGGGTGTGGTTC
>PVIR01008137.1:0-22778 GCA_004026965.1 Petromus typicus
GATGGGAGTTTTTGGAGGGGGATAGATCTAGGGTGTTTGATACTAGGATTAAGGATATGTGGTGCTGGATTAGTTCACCGATTGATTTATCATCTTTCTGGGTATAGATAACAGGAAGGGCACCTTGGGTTGGGTGGCACCAACCAAAATGTTTGGGACGGGATAAAAGGAAAAGACAGGCTGCTGCCGCTATGTTGCCGCTTTGCTGCCTTCGGCCTGCCCTACCATGGACTGTTTCTCCTCTGCCCTGCCCCCTCTGCCTTGGAGCCAGGTGGCTCTGGACTGAGACTTCTATACATAGTGAGCTGCAATCAATCTTTCCTCCTTAAGTTTCAGGGATTTTGTCTCAGCAATGAGAAAAGGAACCAAGATACGCTGTAAAGGAAACCAAGGCTTCCTGTTTCAAAGTCTACCAGACCACTCCAGTTTGTGAGACTCCAAGTCCAGAAATCTGTTTCATTCCCAGTTTAAAACTACATTTCAGGGGCTGGGGATATAGCTCAGTGGTTCCGGCGCCTGTCTTGCAAGCACAAGGACCTGGGTTCAATCCCCGGTAACCACATAACAATACTGGGTGTGGAGACTCACCCCAGCGGCAACCAGTACCACATACCAGTGCCGGGCGTGGTGGCTCACCCCTGTAATCCCAGCACTCGGGAGGCAGAGGCAGGAGGATTGCTGTGACGTGAGTTTGAGGCTGAGCTCAGGGCCAGCCTGAACCACAAAGTGAGACCCTGTCTCAAAAAACCCTTAAAAAAAAAAAAAAAAACTACATTTCAACACTGTACAGTACAACACATTCATCATGTTCATCTTGATACCAAAGTTCAATCGATTTCTACGATAAAAGCCCATGTTTAGCCTAATGCCCCAAGCTCGTGGAATTATTATTGATGGTGGTGGTAGTGATGGTTTTTAGAGGGTAGACTTATGTGTACCTGTAACTATTAACTTTCCTCTGAAACACACTACAAAGCATACTGGCCTGGAAGATTATAGGCTGGAGAAGTTGACTCGTGAGATCTGGACCAGACAGATAGTTGTACCTGCATAAAGATTCAGTTCTCTGAAATAGTTCTTGGTCATACTTGCCCAAAACAGCTCAGAGCTTAATTTTATTTTAAAGTACTTGTTTGTAACCTTCCTTGTTCCAGAAACAATGAGTTTAGGAGAACAGGATTTTGAAGGTACAATGGCTGTCACCCGTGCTGTCACTGGAAATGTTAGATGTGTCTGTGGTATCCTTCACTTCTCTCCCTGACATCTGTCTCCTCTTTGTGATGCTTCCCCCCCAGCAGCCCATCTTTCCCTGCCTATCCCAGCATGCACAGCTCCACACTTACCTCTCACACCTATTCTGAGTTCCTCAGAGCTCATCAGTTTGATATTAGGAAAACAGCCCGATCGAGTTAAATATTCATCGTATTATCAGGCCTTTGTGCTTCAGGAGTGATTGTAATTGGAATAATTAGTCCTCTGACTGCTAATTTGCAAATAGCTTTGGGAAATCTAGGGAGAAAGTATCTAAGATTTTGACTTATTCACCTGACACTTGTCTGTTGTATTTTCCTGTGTCACTCAGCCTCCGCCAGAGGACTCAGTGCCCCTACTGGGTGCTATGGTTATTGAGTGTGTACCCCAAAGTTTCATGTACTGGAGGCTTGATCAGCCAGTGTGGCTGCGCTGAGGTACTACACCTTTTAAGGGGCAGGGCTTCAATTAAGGTAATTAGGTGGTGGGGCCTCCACCTTCCTTGAATGGATTAATGCTATCTCTGAGGAGTGGTCAGGATTCATTTCCTCCACAGTGAGTTGTGAAAGAGAAGCAGCCTGGACCCTCCCTGTGCTCACAAACCCCGTTCTGTGCACTGTGACTCTGCCCCGGGGCCCTGACCTCAGCTGTTACCATGCTGCACAGACCTTCCAGCCACCAGAACTGGACTACTGTTTTTTGTGCTACAGCCAGCTCCGCATAACTTTTATAGCTACACAAAATAGATCAACATCCTAGGACTCATATTTTTGTCCTAAATCTAAGCCAGGAGTCACAGACAGATGCAGAAAAAAATACAACCACCACTTATGAGAAAAGTTAGGAAGTACAGGAAACTGACTAACGATGAAGAACATTTATGGAAAATGTATACATAGGCTTTGTCTCGATGATGAAATTCTAAATGCCTTTCTCATTAAATTAGGTAATAGACAAGAATTTTCACATTTACTAGTTCTGTATAAATATTATCTTGGTAATGAAAGCCAATAACATATATTTAAATTAGCAAGAAATAAAACTGCCTGTATTTACAAATGGCATGACTGTATACACAGAAAACCCTTCAAGCTACAAAGAAAAACAAAACACAAGAAAACAAAACCTATCATTACTAATTGAGTTTTAAAGACTTCAGAGTCTAATGTGAATATTAAAAATGTATATCTATATTCTATGAACAGTACCTTTTATTATAGTCTAATATATGAAAGGCATATCTAAGAAAGTAAGGTATAAGATCTATACAGTTATGAATTAAATAACACGTAAATGGAGATAGATGCCATTTACGTGGATTGGAAACTATGTTGTAAAAGGATTGTGTCTCTTTTAAATGATCTATAGGTTTGACATGATTTGTGTCAAAGTCGTGGGTAGGTCTTCTTTGGAGAAATTGAAAAACTGAGTCGATACATCATATCAAAATGTAAAGAATATAGAAGAACCAAAATGTTTTGAAACAACAAAATTTAACAATTTATACTATTTAATTTTAAAACTTACTAAAAAAACCTCATTAATCAGGATAGTGTGGTTTTGGCGTGTTACTATAGTGTAGACACATGGACCAATAAAGCTAAGAAAGGGTTAAAGAGCTCCTTATACATGTGAGTGAATGACTTTCTAAGCTCAGTCAGGGCGATGAAGTTTGTCTTGACTGCCGGAACAACTAGATGGAAGTACAGGATAATTAAGCCTCAATCCTTACCCACAGCTTTCACAAAATCAACTGAAAATAGATCTCAGACCTCTATATAACCATGAAAATGATAAAATGCTTTAAAAGAGATAGGACATTTCTTAATAATTTGAGTTAAGGAAAAATATTCTTAAAGGGACCAAATATAATGAACTATGAAAGAAAAAAATTATATTGTGTTTTAAAATGGAAAGCTTTTGCTCTTCAGATGACTGATACCAGTGAAAAAGCAGTCTGCAGACTGGGAGAAAACATTGGGAAAACATCTGAAAAATTGCTTGTGTTTAAAATATGTAAAGTGGTGCTAAAATTCAATAATCAGAAAAGTTACATATTTTTTTTAAAAAATAGGCAAAACACTTAAACAGAAGCCTCATCAAAATAGTACTGTTAGAAAAAATTAGATAAATCAGGCTGTTTTCAGTTTAAACACTGATGCAAGGGCTGGGGATTAACTCAGTGGTTCTGGCTCCTGTCTTGAAAGCACAAAGTCCTGAGTTGAATCCCTGATTACCCCCCAATAAAGGATAAAAACTGATGCAAGATTTGGCAGGGGTGCAGAGCTTTAGGAACTTTCATACACAGCTTTTAGGAAAAGAAATAACCCAAATGGTTTGGAAGAATTGAACAGTGTTTTAAAAAGTTAAACACATAACTATCCATCACTTTCTTAGGTATTTACTCCAAATAAATAAAAACCCAAATATATGCTGGCAAAAAAACTTATTTGTAAGTGTTGAATGCACCCTTTTTTTTTTTTTAAGGTTTTTTGGGACAGGGTCTCTCTTTGTGCTTCAGACTGGCCCTGAGCTCAGCCTCAAACTCACATCACAGCAATCCTCCTGCCACTGCCTCCTGAGTGCTGGGATTACAGGCGTGAGCCACCACTCCTGGCACTGTGCTATGTGATACTGATTGCTGATGGGGTGAGTCTCCATGCCCAGTATTGTATGTGGTTACTGAGGATCGAACCGGGTCCTTGTGCTTGCAAGACAGGCACCGGAACCACTGAGCTAAATCCCTGGTCCGAATGCACCTTTATTGATAATAGAAAAAATCTGAACCAACTAAATGTCCATCAATAACTGAATGGATGGATAAATATCTTAAATCCATACAACTTACAACTACTGACCAATAAGAGGAACAAAATTTATAATGTGCTGTGTGGAGAGAAAGCAGCCAGAAATGAAGGGTTACAAAGTGCAAGATCCCACTCGTGTGAAACTGCAGAGACAAACCCAGTGCGCAGGGACGTGAGGCAGACGACTTGCAGCCGAGTACTGGAGTAAACTGGGGGCAAAGACAGAAAGGCAAAAGGACACCTTGGAAGAATTCTACACTGTTGTTAAGGCCACTATCAGAATGTATACATTTATCAAAAGCCATCAATTTATACAGTTAAATCTATTATGTGTATTTTACTGCATACAAATTATATGTCAATATGATTTACTTTAAATCTTACAAGACATTGTAAGGATAGATAATGTGTATTTCTGTGTTCTGGTGGACACATTTGAGTAGATTTCCTGCTGAGACAGTAGAGATGGAAACAGAAAATACTAGAGCAGGGAGCCAACTAATGAGAGAGATTCCTGGAGAGGAAGAAGAGGTTCCTTCAGGGGCACAGGCGAATGGATAAGCCATGGGTGAGAGGAAGCAGCCTCTACTCTGAAATGAAGAAGGGGAAAGTGATATGTAGTACTGAATAAAGATAAATGGGATATTGTACGTGGGAGGAAAGAAAATCGAGGATGTCCCTGGCTTATTCAGTCATTGAACTCTATTCAGATATATATGTATATTTTATAGAGAAAAATAGTGTTTTGCTCTCATAGAAATTGGAATGTGATGGAGAAGGGACATCAGGCATTAAAAAACGACATATACACAGATTATTATGAATGCCAGAAAGGACAAGAAAGCTAGGGGAGAGTTTAACAGAAGGAACCTCACTTCAAAATTCTTTTTTAGATCCTGAGGCCTCATGCGTGGTGGGCACGGGCTCTGCCACTGAGTTCCCTTCAAGTCTGAGACCTCATCACACAGGTGCCTTGGAAGCCTTCCTGGGCCAAACCATTGTTGAGCTAAGAAGAAGGATGGTGTGTAAGGGGCAGGCAAAGAATGAGTAAAACAGTATCAGAGAAGACATCAGAAAGATCTCAGTCCATGTTGACAGGGAAAAAATAACTCTTGGTAAATTTCCACATGTTAATAAAACCACAGAAAGCTTGTCAGAAATATACATGAATTTATGATCACTAGATAAGGACTTTTCGAGTGGGATTAAGAGTTAACAAAATAAATGCAAGAGTTTCTTACTATGCCAAGATATATCATTAGCCCAGTACAAAGAAAAACCAGGAAAATATCTACAAAAAATAAGTCAAAAGATTATCATATTTACTGCATGTCAGGCCAACTTAAAATATCCCCAAGGATCTCATGTGTTTGGAGGTGGAGTTTTTGAAAGGTGATTAGACTATGGGGTGCTATACTCATCAGTAGGTTGGGCCTATGATAAGGACTTATGGGCTGGTCACTGTAGTCTGACTTCTTGTCCCTGGCTCCTCCCTTCTCTTCTACCTCCTGGCTGCTACAGGGTCAGCAGCTATTTTCTGTCATGCTTTTCCACCATGCTGTTTCTGTCTTGGAGCCAGCCAGCCATGTACTGCACCCACTTAACCATGAGCCAAATAAACACCTTCTTGTAGTTACAGGTGTTCAGTATTTGCTTCATTGACAGGAAAGTGACCAATATACTGCTGAAAGAAGTATCAAATTGATAAGAAAAACAAAAACATTGATAGAAGCTATATCATTTTTCTTAAAAGATTTGGTTCTGGGCTGGGGATTTAGCTCAGTGGTTCCAGTGTCTGCCTTGCAAGCGCAAGGTCCTGAGTTCAATCCCCAGTAACCTCATACAACAATGCTGGGTGTAGTGGCTGATGCCTATAACCCCAGCACTCAGGAGGCAGAGGCAGGAGGATTGCTGTGAGTTTGAGGCTTGTCTGGGCTACATAGTGAGCTCAGCACCAGCGTGAATTACAAATGCAAGATCCTGTCTCAAAAAAAAAAAGATTCGGTTCTTTGATCATTTAGATAAGTCTTTATAATTTAAAAATAAGCATAAGCAAAAGTGGGAAAATATAATAAAAATATAACTAAGAGATATTAGCAAGTATTTTATGAGTGAGTGACTAAAGAAAATTCCTTGTGGCCTAGTTGGTGGGTGGAACACTTTTGTCCCCCTAGAATCCTTTTGTGTTCGCTTCTGCCAGATATTCAAGGTATCACTGCCTGGGATCAATTTTTATATTAACCTCCCCTGTTTTAGACTTTCATAGTAGGTTAGATTTCTAGCACAGTGATGAAATATGTGACATAAATCAGCCTAGAGGAGGATAAGCTTGTTTTTGCCTTATGGTTTCAGAGATTGTAGTCCATGTCCAGCTAGCCCCACTGCTTTTAGGGCAGTGATAAGGCAGAAACATCATGGCAGAAGGGCGAGGCAGAGGAAAGTAACTGTGTTCATGGATATCAGGAAGTAGAGAAAAAGGGGGAAACCACGGAGTCTTTGTTGGTGTGCTTCTTCCTTCTTCTGACTTTAGTCCATGAAGGCCCCCATCCTATTGGATGAAATCCCCCACATTCAGGATGGCTTTCCCCTGTCTGTAGGCTGTCCCATCTGTCAATCATTTTTGGAACCACCTTCACAGACACACCCCAAGTGCGCCTTACTAGTTTTCCAGATGTTTCTCAATCTACTTAAGCTGGGAGTAAAGATTAACACAAGCTAATGTACATTTAAATCACAAAACTCGCTTGAGGCACAGATTTTCTGTTTTGATTTACTAGGAGAGATTATTTTTCCACGTTGAACTTGTACAGGGTCCAAAGCCGAGCTTGTTGGCCTGCTCCTTAGTTTGGTGGATGGGGTTCTTCTCCAATCGCTCATTGAGAGGTCTCACTCTCAATTCGGGGATTTTGGAAGATCCCTGTCCTTATCTCGGCCTGTGTGAGCGCTGAGATAGCTCCTCACCTGCAAACCTACGGTGGAGCCCCCACCTGGCCTACTGCGTTAGAATTACTGTTTGATTAGAGTTCCGGTCATGCCTCGTTTCTGGCTCTGCTGGATCTACCTTTCTTTCTGGCCAGCTCAGGTTAGCAATTTGAACAACCTTGTTACACTTTAACATGTCTAGGTGTTGGAGTACGGAGACTTTCCAGGTCTATTGTACCATGTCGGAACTATAATTGCAAGTAATATTACAATGATGCTAAATTCCCAGTGCTTTCTAGTACACTGTGCCCAAAGAACGAATCACAGTCAAAAGGAATAAAAAGATGATTTTTATTGCACAGTGGCCTGAAACGATGACATCACAGAGTCACTATTTTGATTAA
This sequence comes from Petromus typicus, assembly GCA_004026965.1. Classification (NCBI taxonomy): domain Eukaryota; kingdom Metazoa; phylum Chordata; class Mammalia; order Rodentia; family Petromuridae; genus Petromus; species Petromus typicus. The sequence continues at coordinate 7,385 of PVIR01008137.1, forward strand.
AATTTAACTTTGCCTAAAAAGGCCAAAAATTAAAACAAAGCAAAACAATAACAATTCTACTGTACTGTTCTGAAAAAGTCACTAAAGTAGAAAAAAATATGTATTACTGGGAAGAGGATTTGGGATGGAAGAGTAGAGAAGGAAAGGGGACAATAAGATCTGATACGTGTGCGAGTGTGTGTGTGTGTGTGTGTGTGTCTTTGCACGCGTGCCTACTTCCCAACATGAATTATGTATTGAAGATATATCTTCATAAAAAAGAAATTAAAATAAAACAAAAACTTCTCTTGTTAGAGTTTCCTCCTGCTATCAGAATACTTGAGAAGAAATCTTGCTTGATACCATCAGCGTGGATCCTGTCTCTGTTCCTGCACAGCCTCCCATTGAACAGGCAGCAGGAACATGCCAGCCAGCTGCAGGGGAGGAGGAAGTGGCAAAGTTGACAGAGAGACACAGTAGGAAGGGAAGCATCATACAGACCGTATGTGACTCTGTAGGGCCTGTACAGTGTGTATTCCAGAGAATTCTTCTACAGTCCCATGTGCTAATGTAAAAAATAAAATACTTTCTCTCCTAGCATGCCATTGATTTCTGGAAAGGCCTCATTTACATGTTACCAATCTGGTGGTGGTAGATTCAGTGGATATTAAAGGTCATAGTAAGGAAAGGATTTTAAGCATAAATATCACAAGAACACCATTTCATATTTTTTTCTTAGAGGAAGCAAAGTAGTCTCAGGAAGTATCTATGTGCATAAAGTAAGTAAATATGCCAAAATGAATGTTAAAAGAACTTGTGCATATTTCCCATGCTAGAAGCCCCCAGTCTGGGGAGCATCTGTTCCCTCAGAAGATTTCATCTGTGATGCTACATGTGAGGCTACTAATGGTAATAAGCTTGTTCTTTTCTCCTGAACTTTTCAATTCTGTTTCCCTAATAATTAGTCTATGGAAAATGAGCATAGCCTGGATCCAAGGTCCAGGGAAACGACTGGAGAAGGATTCCAAAAACAACCAAAGGTCAAGCATATGGCTGAAGTCAACTAGTTTTTTGCTGTCATTGATTTGCATGTGTTACCCCTTCAAACCTGAGTATCATCATTTTGAAAACCCTCCTACTCACTAATAACCATGGCTTATAGATGATCAAATTGGTACTCATGGCCCCAAGGAAGAGAAAATCCTGACTTTTACTTAAATAATCAAGGACTTTGTTATTTCACATAATAGGATATTCAGAGTTTGACCAGTGCTAGGTGTTGGAGTACAGAGTACAGCACAACCACTCAGCTCCAAGAGTCATCCGGAATCCAGGTTCTGTCCTTTGTCATCCTCTGTGATGTGGCTTTTCTTAAGGTTGCTCCTTCCACAGATAAACAGTGACATAACCAGCATTACCTAGACAGATATAAACCTGCTCAGGGCAAAGAATAGGATCAATTAACTTGCTGACTTTCTGCTTTTTCTTCTTTCTGATTTATTGAGATATAACTCATATGCCATGTAATTTTTCCATTTAAAGTGTATGATTTATTGTTTTTTCATATATTCACACAGCTGTGCAACCATTTCCACAACCGATTTTAGATCTTTGCATCACCCACAAAAGAAATCCTATAGCTATTAGCAGTTGTGTCCTGTTTCTCCTTAACCTCCTTCCAACCCCAGCCATAGGCGATTTCTTGCCTGCTCTCTCTCTCTGTATATTTGAAAGAATCTAGATGTTTGTTCCTCCAGAGTGAATCGTGCAGTATATAGAGTCATACAATATGTTGTCTTTCATAATTGGTTTATTTTACCAAGAATGATCTTTTCAAGGTTGACCATCATTTCTTTCTTGAACTCCCGCTTTTAAGAATGAACTTTTTTCTAAAGATCTCTCTACAGGCCTACTTTTAAGACTCTTTGAACTAAATTGATCTACACCATTGGTTCCTAATATAACCACTAGCAGTGGAGGCAGAATTCACATTACCTTAAATGAGAGTAAACCAGCAGAGATGAATTCATGCTGTCATTGGCAACACAGTCAGGGCAAGCTAGGGCTGGAGATGGGGCAGGGCATGTTGATGCCTGAGCAAACTTCATTTCCTCTTAGGAAGAATTAGGCAAAGAGATTTTGGATAAGGAAGTAAAATGTACATCTGTTGTTAGCACAAGACACTGAGTATTTACAAGTGGAAAGAAGGATCACTGGTGAAAGAGAGTTTACTTACCTTTTTTTTTTTTTTTTTAATTCAACCAGTCTTCCTTTCCCCTTGACCTTTTGTTTTGGACTATAATATTCAGACTCTAGGGCAGTGGACTTATCAGCTATTCTGACTTCCACTTCTGCAATGAGTTCTACCACCAGGTTTCAGGGAAGTGGGAGAGGCGGGGGGATATAACGAGGAGGGAGAGCTGCGCAGCCCTTTCTTTCTAGGTCACCAACAGACAACATTCTGGCTGATCATCTTTGCTGTTCTAGCTTTATGTCGTTGATGAAACACCTGGGAGAGAGAAGTTCCAAGTATGATGATGATGATGATGATGATGTGTGTGTGTGTATGTGTGTGTGTGTTGTATAGTGATGGTGACTATTTCAATTCTTCTTAATGGGGAAATATTGAAGTGTGGGAAATATTAATAAGAATATTGAAATGTTAAATCTTGTTTCTTTCTTCTGTGGTTTTGTCTCATGTTCTCTCACATCCTTCCACGGTAGGAGACATTCTCCTTGGGGACTAGATTCTCCTTGTTGAATGAGCACAGGGTTCTTATCTCAGTTTCCTCTCATCTTACATCTGGACAGAGGTCATTTCCTTCTCACATCTTCTGAAACAAGAGAATGTTGCTTCGGGGCTGAAATAATGGGGAGCTACTGGATTCCAGGATGGTCTGTCACCATATATATTGAGATATAAGTAATTGTCTTCCTCCAATACTGGAGCTACTGGTTGTAGCCAATATTCTTGTATTGGTTGGGTTCTCTAGAGGAACAAAACTGACAGAATATGAACATATATATTAATAATTTATCAGATAGGCTTATAGTATATTGTACAGTTGATCTCTGTATACTGGAGAATCAGAAGACCTGGTAGCTGATCAGTCCAAAAGGCTGGAAACCACAGAATGATAGGAATCAGGGATATAGTGCAGCATAAAACTGAAGTCCTGGAGACTTCCTGGAGAGCTGCTTGCAGGAGTTTGCCCTAGCAGCCTGGAGGAACTGGAAACTCACGTCCATGGGCTGCAGCAAAAGAGGAACCTTCTCAGGTAGAATGGAGCTCTTCAAACACATGACAATGTCCTCCTTATTTCCCTTTCATTCTACCCAGGATACAAGCCTGTTGAATGGCACCATCATCCAAGAGAAGGGGTAAGACTCCTTTCTCCATGGGCTGTGCTACATGCTAGTCATCTCTGGGACCATCCCACAGAGGCCCCCAGAAGTGTTCTTTCATAATCTGCCAGGTGCTTCTTAAGCCAGCCAAGTTGATAGATCATGATTAATAGAGTAATGGAACATGAATTCATTTTTTCAACCTGAGAACTCCTACATTCAATGCATAGCTTATTTTAATAGGCAAAATGTACCGTGTATGGCCATGTGTTAATATGGAAAGAACACAACTCACTATCCTTGACAGTGCAAAATATTTTTCTCAGGTAAGAGTGGAAGATAGGGGCAAATTCCTAACTCCTAGGAATTACTTTTTGTTCTCGGGAACATCATTTGTTGATTAGCAATGCCAAATAAAGGACATGGAAAAAGGAAAACATAAACCTAGCCCTTCTTTCTGCTGTGCAGACCTATGTGGATATGTGGTATTAATAATCATTGAGCCTCAGGGGTTGGCCAGGCATTTAAAGGCTCAGCCTTCTTTGGCATGACAGACACTCACTGTGGACCAGAGGAAGCTCTCTAGAATTCTCCCTAATTGCTAAAGAAAAATTGACTTCAGTCCTTAGCTAACAGAAGGTAGTAGGGCTGCTCATATTGTCATGTCAGGCTTCTGCTGAGCTCAGGAAACCAAGGATGACTAGTAGTTGAACCTGATTAATTTGGTATCTGTATATTTTAATCAATCAGGATTTGGGAAAGAATAGAGCTGGTATATAAGTCTGCAGAACTTGAACCTTCATATCTATCTGCAGGTTATATGAAAAAATTCCTTGATTAGCTTTGATGTTTCCATTTCATAAAAGTGAATGATTAGTAGCTGTAGTGAGTAATGCAAATGAAAACATTGCATTGTTCAAGAAAAGGGTCAGGTCAACCATAGTGTAGCTATTAGGAGAGGCCGCGTGGAAGATGTGGTTAGGGTGCTGTCTCAGTCTGGTCTCTGGTGCTGTAACAGAAAACTAGAATGACCTAACCTGGGTCCATGTCTCCTGAAGTTGAAGAACGAAGTTGAAGACAAAAGAGGCAGACAGGAGCAATGTTTATTAAGAAGAGGAAAACAGCTCCCAACAATCGGGAGGGGACTTGAAAGGGTGCCATCCCAGGGACTGTCTTGAGGAATTTTTATATCACAAAATGACCAGGGCTCAGAACACTGCAAGTCAAACTAAGGCCAATCTTAGGACTAAAACAAGCTTAATTAGGAAAGGGCCTGTAAGGAGTTGAGCCATATAACAAATATGTGTTGGTGGGTCCCTCACTCTTGACAGCAGGAACACTCTCCCAGAATGATAGTGCTGATTCATTAACAAGGCCAGAGCTCTTGTGAGCTAATCACCCCTTGAAGGTTTCATGTCTCACCTCTATTGAAAAGGTAAACCATAGGCTTTCAGTTGGGGACACTGGAACCATAGCAGGTGGGCAGAGAGGAGGAATGGGACACTGCATGTTTGCATTGGGCACGAGCGTGGGATGGGCCCTACACAAACAAAATGGAGGACGGAAATAATGTAATTCCAATACTGATTTGCCACAAGTGCTGAAATAACAATCTGTCACAGGTTGGATTTTCTAGGAAGCACACTCTAAGACAACATGTATTAGTGTCTTGTGTCTACCATACCAGTTTACTAAACACTTAGTGGATTCAAACCACACAGATTTATTATCTTGCACTTTTGGTGGGCAGAAGTATAAAATGGGTCTGCAGGGTTATGTTCGTTCTGGATCTAGAGGAGAGTCACAGGAAAACATATAAGCGCAGAGTACTGCATGTGACCAAATTCACACCGTATGTAATGTGGGTATCATGGGAATTCTTGTCTTTGGAAGTCATAAAAAGAAAAGTGAGACTGGTGTCCTTATTTACATATAATCAAAAGCAAAAACAAAATCATCTTTGAAACAACAAAAAGCATATATACATGTTTTTTTTTAAATTTTTTTTAAAAAAGGTTTTTTTCCAGTATTTTTCTGACAGAAAATTATGGAAAATCCATAAAAGCTGAACTTGTCTTGTTTTCAGGAAACTCCTCTTTCCATCCCCCTCTCCCTAAAGCAGTTGTACGCCCAGGCTGAGGCCTGCCTTTGAGGCCGTTCAGCATCAAGACCTAGATTTTGGACCTGTACGGGAGCAATTCAGCAACTCATCCCATAGGACATGTATTTTAGATAGTTAGAAAAACAAGTTAAAAAAAAGAATGTCTCCAATCCCATTCTATTCATATCACAGTTACTTAGAACTAAGAGTTTTTTAATTGATGATTCAGTCCCCCATCTAGACGAAGATGCAGGGGAGAGGACTAGAGTGCTCACACTATGGTGTAGTGCCATCCAATGGGCGTCAGAGAGTGGGATGTGCTTTATTGTACTCTCACTTCATGGAATGTTCTCATTTTCCTCCCAGCATCCATCTAGGAGGACCAGGTAGGAGGCAGGGCCTATACGGGAAGCTCTCTGGGGTCAGCTACCATGAAGAGTACCAAGTAAGGCTGTGTCCTCAGGGCCTGTGGACCCTGGCACATCCATTCAGCAAATATTGGTGGATTGAATGAATGGTGGAAGGAAGAAGGAAAGAAAGAAGTCTGTCTCTTGGCTTGGTCCCCACATGACTGTGGGGGGCTGAGGACAGAGGTGCAGGCTTCTCTATAGCTCTTTTTTTCTAAAATCCACTCCCTTAAGTATGGCCAAAGAGACGTGCAAAATATAAGTCAGATCCCACCATTCTCTGACCAAATCCCATCTCTTAGGGTTTATATTGAGAGGTCCCTCCAAAGCCACATGACTTATAGATAGGGCTTTTGGAATGCGACTCATCATGGGTATGTGATACTCGTCAGCCCGTGGCTGGGTTTCTAGCTGGGAAACCCTGGTGAGAAGGGGTGGTCGCTGTGTGCAAGGCCTGGGAGATCTGGATCCTACCTCTTCCCTAGATCCCTGTCTGCTTCCTGCTGCCGGGCCCCTCTGCTGTGCACCCTGCTGTGGAGCCTGCTGACTATGGGCTGAAATCTCCACAAAGTGGGAGCTAAAATAAACCCCTCCTCCTTTAAATTGTAGGGGTCAAGTGTTCTGTGTCAGCAGCAAGAAGGTAACTAAGATATCATCTTACTAGGTGTAATATCCAAAAACTCTTCACCTCTGTCAGAGAGGAAATATAAATTGTTCTCAACTCTCATAAGCTGGGACAGGTTCCTATCACAAAAGACGTATTAGCAAGAGCAAATAAGCATATTTATTAACACGTGCACATCCCAAGGAAACAAAGCAATGATTTGGATCTTTGGTTTAGGGAGCATTTTCATCACATTAAGACGTGTTTAGAGACCTAACAAAAGAAAGAGAACTTGGAGGAATTCTGGGCAGGACCTTGGGGAAAGGCAAACACGCGGCCAATGAAGTTAGTAAGGTTGTCGCCCTAAGGCCGTACTGTCTTCAGGAGTTACCCCTGTTCTGTCTGATAGGCTGATGCTACAGCAAGCCCTGTGCTACACTGGTGTCTCCTTCGCGGCTCTGGCTTAGTAGCCTATTGTGGGAACCACATTCTGCTCTCTGCCACTGCCATGCCTTGCCCACTTCTCCCTCTTGATCCTGTGTCTTTCTTCCCTGCTCTCTGGGCCACCTTAGTCTTCAACAGGCCACATTCTCCAAGGGCTCTCTCTTTCCCTGGACCTTGGCTAGCTTGACTCCTTCCTACCTGTCAGGTCTCAGGAGCTGCCACTTAGGAGACCAAGACCACCTGTCCTAGAGAAGGTGCCCAGCGATGTAAACAGAATATTGCCAATGAATTCCTGCTCTCGTTCAGCATATAATTTTTTAAAAATATATTTATATCTGCACATTGGGATGTCAGGAGGAGAAACCTTTTGTCTGAATTTTCTGTATTGCTCGCCAGTGAATCTCAAGAGCCCACGCTGGTGGCATTTGCAAAGCAGACACGTGACTAATATCACTGCATGTGGAGCGCGCGAGCGAACACTATTGCTGGGAGTGTCCCGTATGTATCCCTTGATGGATACATTTTCTCTTACAATCTTAACAGTGACTGGGGAGATAGGAATATCAGGACACCCGTTCCTAACTCGTGGAAACTGAGTCACACAGAGGCTAAGAAGCTTGCCAGGTACTGTATGGGAGGGTAGTTTATTTAGTTAGTTATTTCTCAGTTGAGTTCTACATCCTATATGCTGTTTGCCTTCCAGAAAATATCGTTGTGTGATGAATGGATGGACGGACAGATGGAAAGAAGGATGAATGGATGGAGAGAAGGAGGAAGCGCCGCCCCGCTGTAACCCCGCCCCACCGGCGCCGCGAGCCCCACCAGGCGACGCCGCCGGCGGAACCCGAGGGCAGCGGCCGCAGTTTCCCGCGGACCTGCCGGGGAGTGTTGAGCGAGCGCACCGGAAGCAGCGCGGCAAGCGGCCCGGCAGCGGTGAGTGCCGGGATCCTGCGGGCCGCGGGAGGGGAGCGGAGCGGGCGGGGCGGCGGGGCGGGCCCGAGGGACGGCGGCGGGTGGGGGTGGGAGCCCGGCCGGCGATGCGGGGCACATAGGTGTTCTCGCGGGAGCCAGGGTCCTGGATTCGAGTCCCAGCGCCGCCCTGACCCGAGGGCCCGCGCCCGCTTTCCTCCTGGGCTCCCGTGCGCTCCTCCCCCGATGCGGCCGGCGCTGCGACCCGTGGACCGGCGCGCGGTTCATTCATTCTGGGAGCTTTCCTAGGTTCTGGGGCTGCTCACGGCTACAACCCGTCACTGAAGTGCTCGCTGACGGCCCCACGTCTGGAGGGTGGGATGCGATGAACAGAGTGGGGAATACCTGTTCTTTAGGGGGAATATAGTTTTAAAACAGAATGTGTTTGAATGTACATGTAGACTTAGGTTAGAGAATGAGAATTCTGGCTACTTACAGAATACACGTTGTTAATGTACTGCATATGGTAACAAAAACTTAACAACTCTAATCACCTGTGATCTTCGTAGTTAAATGAATTAATTAAAGCAGGTGGCGCATCCCCACATGAAATTAAAATAATTTATCTATGCCTTCGCCTCTAATAAACGAAAAAGTCAGGACTAGAATCTAGACCTTTGGCCCAGTCTCCTTTCCACTCTAGGTTGCCTTATTGACACGTTATTTTATAAGGCACTTATTCATTGCTGACAAAAAGAGTTCCATTGGATCAGGGATGGTCTCTTAACAGGCCTCTGGAGTCCTAGACTGTTCCTTTATTTACTGGTATTCGTTTTACCTCTGCTGTTGCCAAGCTTGACCTCCACACCAGGGAGTCACAGATCTGTATCTTCTGCCCAGTGTCTTCTAGATTCAAACCGTTGCATCCAGACATCCGCTGGACATTCCCACCTGCCCGCCTTCCAAGCACCTTCATCTCAGTGCCTCCAAAAGTGCCTACAACCTTTCCCCACACACCTACAATCCAGATCTAAGGAATTGGACCCAGTCTCCAGCTGGTTGCCCAAGTACAAAACCTGCCTTGCTCCTTCCTCTTTAATCTCCTGCAATTAAGTGATCACCAAGTGCTGTCAATTTCTCTTTTTCTAAAGATCTCCAAGTCTATCCGGTCACCGTCTCTCTTGTTCTTTTCTGCTGTAAGGTGCCCAGAAATTGTAAGAGCAACTTCTTTTCTTTTTTAGGGTTTTTTTTTTGAGACAGGGTCTCGCTTTGTGGTTCAGGCTGGCCCCGAGCTCAACCTCAAACTCACATCACAGCAATCCTCCTGCCTCTGCCTCCCGAGTGCTGGGATTACAGGAGTGAGCCACCACGCCCAGCACTGTGGTATGTGGTACTGGTTGCTGCTGAGCATGAGTCTCCACGCCTAGTATTGTATGTGGTTACCGGGGATGGAACCCGGGTCCTTGTGCTTGCAAGACAGGCGCCGGAACCACTAAGCTAACTCCCCAGCCCAAGAGCAACTTCTTAATGGCTCTCTTTCGCTGTGATTTCAGCTTCCACTATACCAGTCCATTTTATATTCTACTGAAAAGTGATTTTCCTGCAGTTTAAGTGTGATTAATCCTATCACTCACCTGCATCAATCAGAGTTTTCTCATTGTCTTCAACACCTGGTGTTCTGAAGTGTTTAGTGTGGGTTCAAGGTCTTTTCTTATTTTTCCTCTATCTCTTACCCCCTTCTCTGTCTTCTATTGTTTCTCAAAGCCTGGTATGATGCTGACCTCCATTACAATTATAGGAATACTTGTTAAAAGTGAAGACGACAGCTCAAGCTAGAACACAAGGATTTTTGAAGAAGGCAATAATCCTTCAAAATCTATATTTTTAAAAGTCCTTTGCATTTTAACAAGCTTTACAGGAAAGATTAACAACCCCTGTGCTAGACACACCCTACATCTACCTTGCATGTATCCTTATCAGTCCATGGTCAGAGCTCAGGAGATGCTACAGCATTGGCATCAGATGGTATCCAGCTAGTATCAAAAGCACACTGGAATCTGAGGGAACGGCGGAAGCAGGAAGTTGACTCTGACCTTCCACTCTGTCTTAGTTCAGGCTGCTACAGTAAAAACACTATAGACTGGGGTAGCTTCAACAACAGAAATTTCTTACAGTTTTGAAAGCTGCAAGTATGAAATCAAAGTGCCAGCCCTGGGCACACTGGTCAGGACTGTCTTCTTCATTGACACATGGGTGGGAAGGGAGAGAATGTAAGAACGAATGAACCTTTCTGGTGTCTTTTTTTTTTTTTTCACTGGTAGCCAGGATCGAACTGAGGACCTTGTGCTTGACAGGGAGATGTGGCGCCACTGCGCTAAATCCTCAGCCCTAGATGTCTCTGAGGGACACCTATTCGTGAAGATGTTTCCTTTATATCCCATTTACCTCCTAAAGGCCCTGGGTCCTAATACCATCTCAGTGTGGATTAGGACTCGAACACATGGTTTCGGACAGACACATTCACATCATAGCTGATGTATAGCCTCTGCTTCGCTTGGTGACTCCTCAGTCTTTGAGACTCGGGAGACTTCATGACCCTGTGTGGCCCCTTCACTCCCAGTCCAGTTAGGACTGTGCTCATGGACAGGGTCTGTGCTCGCCTGTGCTCACTCTTAAACATTCATCCCAATGCATGGCAGCCATTATTTGCATGTTGTGTTGTGATTGTGGGTTCAAGAGCTGTGAACGTGTAAGAATAGGACTTTCTGTCATGTCATATTCTGGTACAAGCTCTCAATGTTAAATGCGATTATGATATGTATTCATAATGTACCAATAAAGATTAAAAAAAAAAAGTTTAAAAAAAACTGAATGGGACTTTTCTACGTCCCAGCTCCTGGAGCAGAGCCCTGGCGTATAGGTGTTGGTTGAAGGCCTCCTGGATGAAAGTGTGGTTTGGGGCTAGGTGGAGAGGAGTTCAGCACTTAGCTGGGCTCTGGACAGGGTCCAGGACTGCTGGGCCGGCAGGCTTCCTGGCCCTGGCTTCATAGCTCTGCAGTAAGGATGCTTCCATCCACAAGAGAACTTTTTATCAGTGTGGGCTAAATGAGTTGTACAGGAATGGACTCCTCAGTGGAAGGAGCTGTTTACATGATCTACTGATCTCCTTCATCATTGTCATTAGAATTCTTGCTTACATTTGTGTCTGTTTAGAAAATAACATTAATTTTAGATAACATATATAGTTGTATTTTAAAAATGAACATCATGTACGGTCCACAATATAGAGGAAAGTAAAAATTTTTGCTCATTTGTATTGAATTTTTAAAATTGATAGTCATATTTGAACATAACTGGGATTATAAAATTAGCAATTACATGCTGATTTTACTTGACGTATTTTCCCATATCTGTAAAAATTCTCAAAGAAAACTTAAATTGCTACATGACTTATACATTCAATAGACATTTGTTAAATAGCTGTTGTATACCAGATCTTACTAGTAGTGTGGAATCTAGCAGTAACCAGAACAGAACTTATGGAGTTTGCATTTCAGTAGGATAAACTTATTAACAAAATAGCAAATAAGTATCATCAAGTGGTAAGAGCCACAGAGAAGACAATCAGAATAAGGATAGATTTTGTCCTTTTGTTTTTAAGTTGAATTGTGTTAAGTTACCCCTATAGGGATGTGTGAGTGTCTGTCTTGGTGTGTTTTGTCCTCAGTGAGTGTGGTAAAAAAGGAATTTTAAATTTCTTAATTTTATAGGTGAGTAACGATAGGTTTTAGTGACTTACATGTTTTTGATTGCTCTGTAAACTTAGCATTTTTGTATAGCACTTCTTATCCACCGACTTTTCTTTATTTTCTGCTTATTTTCCTATTGAGGACCTGGCATTTTCTTTTGTTTTAAGTAAATCCTAACTAATGTGTTGTTGGGACCCTTCTGTATAAAATGGACTGACATATTTTCTTACAACAATAGTATGAGATTGTAAGAAAACAGAAAAGCCAGAGGAAACCTGGAAACCCCTTATTTTTTCTGCCCTTCCTTCTTGTTCCTCCTCCTCCCTTCTGATACAATACAGGAAAAAGTGATGGGAAGGTGGGCAGGTGAGATGACAGTGACAAGGCCAGAGGGTAAAGGTGAGAAGAGACCAGAGCAGACTTAGAAAGGAGAGAGGTAAGAGAAGGAGAGACAGACAGAGGGTGAAAGGACTGGAGAAGAGTCCTCGGGAGCTGCATGATTACCTGGGATAATTGTATTTTCCTTTTTTCTTTTCTCCCTCTCCCAACCTAGAAACTCTCTAGGAGAAGATGACTGTGATCTTTAAAACGCTTCGAAATCACTGGAAGAAAACCACAGCTGGGCTCTGCCTGCTGACATGGGGAGGCCATTGGCTCTATGGAAAACACTGGTAAATATGGACACCCCCCCGTCCCACTGCACCCCGAAACGCCGAGCAGCCCCACAGGGCCCAAGGTTGAGATTCTTTCCAGCCCTACTTGTCTCTGAGAAACATTGTGGTATGAAAAAGAAATTATTCAAACCAGAAACAAGACAAAGCAAAGGCTTCTTGTTGTATCTAGTTGTATATCTTTGAAACTCTCGGGAGCTATTAATAGTCATTCTTTAATGGAAATGGATTATAATAGCAAGATTGAGAAGGAAAGTATTCATTTTATTTAGAGATGAAGAAATTGGGCCCCCTCTCACAGAGAATAAAGGCCTTTCTCAAGTTACGGTGGATGGAATCGGAACTTGTGTCTCCCTGGGCCTGCCGTTCTTTTGTTCTCTCTATTTGTCATCTTTCCAGCTGTGCGGCACTTAGCAGCTCTGTGTCCTCCATCCCATGTGACTGTCTTCATCTATCCCATTAGCCTAGTTTAATTTAAATGAGACAAAGACTCTCAGCCCTTTTGTTTGAATAAAGAATTCAGTGTAATCGTGGGTTTTATTAGCCTTCAGGCATGGAGGGAGAAGAAAGTACCCGAGCTCCTCTTCTGGCTTAACATGGTAATAAGATTTAAATAACAGAAATGTTTGTACAGAGATCTTAAAAAGTATTAAAACAGCCAATCAAATTGCAGTCTTTTGTGCATGGTGTGTTTGTCACAGCTTAAATATGATCTGGTGGTGCTGAAATCTGGCGGTCTTTAATAGGTTGCTTGGTTAGACAGAAAGCAGAATAGCTACGTTTTGTCACAGAAGGCTCCACATTGGAAGGGAGATTCAGATTATTCTGTGAACATTCACAGTTCAACACTGTCAGAAATAACATAATCCAGTGTGGTGTCTTTTTTTCTTGTAGCTGTGTAGATCAGAGTTTAGCCCCCTATTTTGCCTTCCAAGTATTCTCATAGCTAAGCATTTGAATTCTGTTACTATCCAGAGATCAGAGCTGACTATTTGTAACATAAGAAAAGACAAGAGTGGCATAGATACTTTAATGAGTGGAGTATGGGCCATGTAATTTGGCTTCTCCTGCCTTTTCGGACTCCATGTGAGATCGAAGTAGAGGCTTCTGTCCCTTCTGCTGGAAACTGAGCTAGACTCTCTTTCTCACCAGATTATTGCTGCTTCCACAACTTGGTGAAGACTGAGGAGCTATGTCCCCTGTTTAGGATGTGCACAGAGATAAACTATAATAATTTCTTGCCCTTGTAGGCCTGACATGTTAAAAAAAAAAAAAAAGCCATCAGGTCTCCAGCAGAAGAAATAATCTGTTCAGATCTTTTGCCTGCTTTTCAGTTGGGTTTTAATTTTTTAAGTTGTTTTGAGTTGTGGGGATTCTTTATATTTTCTTGGTATTAAGCCTTTAGAAAATGCATGAACTGCACATATTTTCCCCTCATTTTATATATTGTTGTTTCAGTTTGTTAATTGTGCCCTTTGGTTATATAGAAGTTTTAAGATTTTTTGTAGTTCCACTTATCAGATTTTGATTTTGGTTTTGTTGTCTGTGCTTTTGGTATCTGTGCTTTTGAGATATATCTATATATCGATATATCTCTCTATATATTATATAGATATATGACATATATGTATGACACACATATATAATATATAACATACATGTAACATATAACATACATATGTATATATGTTGTTTTGTTTCATTTTTGTTTTTTCAAAGGCAGAGTCTCCCTATGTAGTTTAGGCTAGCCTTGAATTTGGAACAATTCTGCTTCTGCCTTTCAAGTGCTGGAATTACCGGCATATATGGCTTTTCCTATATTTTTTATCTAGGAATTTTGTAGTTTTAGGTCTATGTTTAGGTCATTGATCTAATTTTCATGTATATGGTGTAAAGTGAAGGTCCAACTTAATTTTTTTTGCATGTGGCTATCCAGGCTTCCTGACACTGTTCGTTGAAGAGCATCATTTTCCATGGTTTCAGTTTTCTAGCCAAAGATCTTTTGACCTTATGTGTGAGGATTTATTTCTGGACTCTGTAGCCTGTTCTATTGGTCTGTGTATCTGTTCTTGTTCTACTACCACACTGTTTTGATATTTATAGCTTTGCAATAAGTCTTGAAATTAGGACGTACAAGGCCTCCAACTTTGTTCATCTTCCAAATCGTTTCAGCTGTTCAGAGTCCTTTGAGATACATCCCATTTCATTTTTAGATTCCCCCCCCCCATTTGTACCAGAAGTGCCTTTGAGATTTTGATAGATATTGCATTGAATATGTAGATCACTTTGTAGACTGGACATTTTAACAGAATCAAGGTTTTAAATCTATGAATACGATGTCTGTTTTTGTAGTGCATATTGTATTTAAGTTGATTATTAAGTATTTTATTATTTTTGATCATCTTATGAATGGGATTGATTTTAAAAGTTTTAGTTGTTAAATTTTTTTGTAGTGTTAGGAATTGAACCTTGGATCTTTTACACATTAGGCAAATCCTACTGTTGAACTACATACACCCCCAGACCAGGGTTTGTTTCCTTAATTTTTTCCTTTTCCAGTCTTTCAGGACTATGTTGAGTAGAAGGGAAAAGAGAGAATCCTTGTCTTGTTCCTGATCTTAAAGGAAAACCTTTCAGGTTTTAGTATAGATTATAAGGGTAGCTGTGAGCTTTTTACACATGGGGTTTGTTATATTAAATATTTTCCTTCTGTTGTTTTCCTATACAAGCAAAAAACATATATTCTGATTCTTTGACAGGGTAGAAGCTGCTTTACCCTCTCAACTGGGTTGCAGGTGGCATATTAAGGTCCTCCTGGCTCCTTTTTCAAACCAGTACTTTTCCATCTTACAAAACTTTTCCCCTTTGGGGCCGGGGATTTAGCTCAGTGATTCCGGTGCCTGTCTTGCCAGCACAAGGACCTGGGTTCGATCTCCAGTAACCACATATAATACTGGATGTGGAGACTCACGCTCAGCAGCAATCAGTACCACATACCACAGTGCTGGGCGTGGTGGCTCACACCTGTAATCCCAGCACTCGGGAGGCAGAGGCAGGAGGATTGCTGTGATGTGCTTGAGGCTAAACTCAGGGCCAGCCTGAACTACAAAGCGAGACCCTGTCTAAAAAAAAACCAGAATTGGGCCGGGGAGTTAGCTCAGTGATTCCGGCGCCTGTCTTGCAAG
>PVIR01008137.1:22878-58176 GCA_004026965.1 Petromus typicus
ATTCCCCGGTAACCACATAACAATACTGGGTGTGGAGACCCACACCCAGCAGCAACCAGTACCACATACCACAGTGCCAGGCGTGGTGGCTCACGCCTGTAATCCCAGCACTCGGGAGGCAGAGGCAGGAGGATTGTGATGTGAGTTGGAGGCTGAGCTCAGGGCCAGCCTGAACCACAAAGCGAGACCCTGTCTCAAATAACCTAAAAAAAACCCCAGAATTATCAGCAGATTTGTAGCTTCTTTATACAGCTGCTGTTAGTGCTGATTGTAGCAACTTTAATAACTTGTCTTCTCCTTTGCTTCCTCCTTCACCTTCTCTTCCTTTTTCATCTTCTTCCCCCTCTCTTCCTTCTCTTCCTCTTCTTCCTCCCCTTTCTCCTTCTCCTTAGTTTTTTGACAGTCCTGCAGTGTAGTCCAGGCTGGCTTTGAGCTCATGGTCCCTCTGCTTCATTTGCCCAAGCGCTTCTTCCTTCTTGACTGGTCAGCTTGGTTTTTTCCTGGAACACATTTCTTCCTTACCTTCGATGCTTGGACTCCTCCTCTGCCCAGGCAGGTGTGGGAAGAGCAGTTTCTGAGCTGTGCCCTGGGCCCTGGCACGTCTGCCCTCTAATCTCACCTACTCATATCTCCTCAGTCACCAGCTCTAGGGGCCGAATCCTAGATTCTCATCTTCATAAAGACCTCTTCCGAATTTTCGAAGTGAACTACATTCAGCTGCTTTCTTTTCGGTTTGGATGCTTTGCAGATGCCTCTAACTCCGTGGACTAAAACATTTCCCTGAAAAACCTGTTTCTTTTCAGTAATTGATACCATCATTTAATCTTCTAATTTTCCAAACTAGGAGTGTGCCCCTCATCACCATTCTTCCTTGACCTCGTTCCTCAGGCTCAGTTTTTGTAGCCGCGTGGCTCTGCACCCTCAGGGTCTCCTCGGGTGCTCGGTTTCTCCATTAGCACCACCTCCCTGCACTCTGCTGTCCATCTTGCCGGGTTCTTAGTAGCCTCTTGTTTGCTTTGTGCTTGCTCGTACCTGTTTCCAGTTTGTATGTTATCCCTAGTATTTCACAGGTTCTGCTCGCTGTCTGCTTTTAGAGTCAAGTCCCAGATTCTTCCCAGCTGTGGTAAGCTCGGCCGGATCTGCTCACCATCCAGCCCCGCTGCGCTCTACGCTGTTGGCGTCGGCAGCTCTCACGTCTTCCACAGGGACGCATTCTTTCTGCCTGAGGCTCTTTGGAGAGTCTTGCAGAGGTGGACTCCTGACACCCTCGCTTGTTCACCAGAGCGCTGCCGTTTCTGCAGGTTATTTGTCCCCGTGGGCCTTCCCTGTCCTCTCCTGTCGGGGTTAGGAAGACCTTGGAGCTCAGTTTTCCCCCCAGGGCTCTGAGCTCTCACTGTTAACATCCCCTGCTGTTGTGATGTTTAGCTCTGCTTGTTTCTTGTGAGTCAAAGTTCAGGCACCCTGTTCATCTTGCTCATCGTTCGGAGGGCGTTCTCCAGCCTCTGTTCGCTCTGCACACTTTGCAGAGGATCACGGCCCTTCTGTTATTTTCAGGTGTGATATAGACTTTGGGGCCATTATGTTTTTCTCACCCAGATCTTGCTTCTATTGACATTCTCTATAAATGGGAGGGGGGACTTTTTGCAGTAGATCTAGGAAATGTTTATAATTGATTTGCTTTTATCTGCTCCTTTCTTACTGCTGTCCTTCATTTATCTTTTGACACCAGATATTTGTGGCTTTAGTCCACTGTTCATAGTATTTATAAATTTTCTTCTCCAATGGGAATTCCTCGCTGTGCTTTTTTTCCCCTTTCTCCCAAGTTTCAAAGAAAGGCTGTGATGTTTCACCCCACCGCATAATTTCCCCACAGCGGGTTGCAGCTGTTGACAGGAGCGGTAAGGACTGCTCTCAGCCTGGTAAGAGCAATTGAAACGGAGCAAATGGCCCTGTTTGCTGAAAGTAAAGAATTTAAGTATTGCTCATTCCTCTCAGCTGCTCTTACTGAGCTTTCTGGGTTCCCTGGGGGAGCTTATGTTCCGGGTTCCTCAGTTCATCCTGTCAGCAGTTTACCTGCAATAACTTTACACTGATTTCTGGCCCTTTTAGTGGCAAAGTGCCTGCTAATCAAAAGTAGCGGGAGAAGGGAGGCAGTGTAGAGTAAAGGTTGACTCTGGCATCAGACCAAGGTGACACTTGCTAGCAGAATGACTTTGGCTGTTCAAGCCTTTGGTTCCTCCTCTGTGGAATGGGATAACAGCACTTTCTCCTCGGGTCTTTAAAGCGATGAATGAGATAACTGCAAAGCTCTTAGCTCAGGGTTTGCTCCATATAAAAGTTACCGAAGCGCTAACAGGGAGTAAATTTGACATAATAAATACGCAGTACTCTGAGAATTAACAGAGTGCTCTTAGTGACAGTGAGGGACAGAGAGGAAGAGGACCTGCCAGATGGTCTGGTGAGACGTGAGCCTTTTGTCTGTCTCGCTGCCCATAGATAACACGACAGCTGGACAGTTCTAGTTTTAAGACAGACACCGCATGGCTATGAGAGAATCAGCACCTGCGACCCGGAGGCCCTGTCCTAGCCTTGTCCTGTCACCATGGCACCTTGTGCTTGCTCGTTCTGCCTCTGGTCTGTCTCCCAATGGTTGTGCCTGGTAAATGTTGAGTCCATTTCTCAACCAACCCCCTTGGTGCAGCAGCCACCAAACAGGCTTTGCTGCTGCTTAGTTCTGGCTCCTGGCCCTCAGCTAATTCCTTTGGCTCAGTGATTCTAGCACCAGTTGTCCCTCTCGTTTGTTTCACTGGAGGATCTAGCCCGGTGTAGCGAACCAATGGCACGGGTGCTGCAGTGGGCTGTTTATATCATTGAAAACTCTAAAAAGTTCGCCATCACCACCTCTTGAGTTAGCCAGAATTGTTGGTAACTGCTTCCTCCAGATTCTTAAATCTCACAACTCACTTAACTCTAGCTTTTAAGGCAAATATAGCCATGGTCCTGAGTTCCATAAGTTTTTATTAATATTGGGGTTTTTTTCTCTAAACATAGGAACATGAACCATGATTACTGTGTATTGGCTTTTCTAAGCATTAATGGGAGCTGCCTTTCAAGTTCTATAGTTGAAAACAGTTTCTGAGAAGAGGGGAAAGATAAATTGATAAGAGTTCTTCAAAGGAATGTGTTCGATATCATTGAGTTTTATTGAGAATTTAGTAATAGTTGCAGCTGCCACTCACTCTGATTGTGCCAGACATGATTCTGAGCATTTTGAATTTATAAACTCTTTATCTTTCTAGTAACTGGGAAGTGGTTGTGAATCTCGTAATAGCATGAGATTGATGGTCGTGCCTCAGTGATGAAGAATTGGAGGAGCTGGGATAGGTTGGGCGATTTGCGCAGAGTCGCAGAGCTGGTAATGTCAAGCCACAAATCAAAATCGGATCGTGTTGATCCCAGCCTCATAAACCATCTCAGATGGCTACTATGCCTGAGGTGCCACGAGAGACCCGAAGAACCATGAGCTGAGGAAGTGTTCTGCCAGAGGGCCTGGGTGACACAGGGTGATTGTTGGAGTATGGCGCTTCCGAGGCAGTTAGGGTCAGGGTTGGCTTTGCCCTCACTGCTTTCTGGATGTGTGGTTTGGGGCAAGTTGTTAAAGTTTGCTGGACATCACTTCTAGTGACTGTCACAGGATTCCTGTGACACTGAGAGGATCACAGCTCCTAGCACATAATGAAAATAGAACCTATTTAAGTGACACATGCATAAGGCAGTAAGTATGTACTGTAGTCCTTTGGAACGGTATAAAACATTAGCATGCCTAAGAAAAAAGGATTGATTTGAAAAAAATTTACCATTGTAATTTTAACCATACAGAAGTAAGAATAGTTTAATGTAACATCACCCAGCTAAAACAAATATCACCATTTCACTTGTTAAACAGTTTAGTAACAGGCTGCTGATTCAGACTGGGCATCTGTACTGGGCCCAACAGCCTGAACCAGTGTAGAGTTGAATTGCAGGAGCTGAGCTGCGGCTGATTGTAGCAGGTGCTCTGGCCAAGGGCCTACGCTGTAAACAATCAACTAAGCTGAGCCAGGCGACTGGTGGTGGGTGAGGCTGTGGTGGATTAAGTTGTTTTTAATGCATCGTGCCTTGTCCCTGCACGTGCTGGCTGAAGTTCTCCTAACTCTGCTTCTGGGAGCTGTTGGATTCATAAGTCATTTGTTTTGCTTCACTCAAGTAAACTACTAAATTGCTCTAAGAAATTTTCCTTTTAACGTACTAATCTCCTATCACCTGTGTTCTCCACTTTTTTCTTTTCTTGGAGCATTTGAAAGCAAATTCAAGATATTTTAACCTTAAATTCTTGCATACTTCATTTCTAGTAAGAAAGTAAAAAATCAGAATGCTGTTTTCATGTACTTAATGAAGTGATAAATAACTTTTTTCACTTACTCTAGTCTGGGCTTACATTCTTTTGTCCCCAAAGGGTCTGTTTTACAGTGAATTTTGTTCAAAATCATTATGAAAATTAGTTTCATACGTTCCACTTAATGTCTGCCGCTCAAATCTCAGAACCTATAGCTCCCTCCTTCTCAGAGTGTTGTTTGGAAGCCAGGTCTACCTTTGCCCTCAGATTTGCCCCTAGACTTGGTCTATGGCTTCTATACAGGGTTCACAGAGGTGAGGCTTACTGGAGACTGGAGCAGAAAAAAATCCGCGATGTTGGTCCTGACTTTATTTACAATTGTGATGCATACTGAATTCTTTATGTTATGGTTTTGGAAGGAGTCCTTAGAAATACAGGGTTTCAGGGACCAGCCTGTACCAGCTAAGTGAGAATCTGCATTTTTCCTTGGCCCCAGGTGACTTGCCTGCACATTATAGTTTGACAAGTGCTGAGTGGCACCATCATTAGATTCTGGTGTGACTCATTTGGCATGAATGCTTGTATACGTGCAACGGATTTCTTTTGTTAGCACCTGGGCGGGCACGTGGTGTCAGGGTGTCCTGCTGTTGGCGATTTAAGGTTGATTAGTGGGTTCAGATGTAACGCTGACCTCCGCCCCCGGAAGTTAAAGAGACAACGGTTACTTCTGGGAGGTCAGCGAGGCAGAAGGATGGCGAGGGTGCTCTGGAGCCGGAGGTGAAGATTTGAACCTCAGCTTTCCAGGAGCCAGCAGTGCTGTCCTGGGTAAGTTACTGACCTTCTCTGCACGAGGAGTTCTTTCCATCAGCCCGGGGATCTTAGTAACCCCGTGTCTTTGGGTTGTAATACAGAAGTTTTTAGAACAGCGCCTAGCCCACAGAATGCTCTGTCATAAGCAGGACCTCTTTTCTTCTTTCCTTGGCTTTTTTGTCTTCAGGGAAAGCATTGTAACAAAGATGTCCTTTGAGTTCTGCCTCGCAGCAGGAGCAGCTTGGTGTTGTAGGTGGTCTCCAAATGGCAGGAACCATTTCTCAGGGGAGAAAGCGGAAGCATGCGGTGTGTTTAAGGAGCTTGGTAAAGAGTTGACTGAGGAGCTGCGTGTTTTCAGGAGGAGGGAGGGAGATGAGCTCCTGTGACTAGGGGACGTCTGTGGTTCTGGGTGACAGGATTTTGAGGGGACGGGAATGTTATAAATAACGTGGCACTCGCGGTTCAGCCAACATTCTGTGCAGGGTCGGTGTGAGGGCGTTTTGGTTTACGTAAAAGATATTAAGGGCCTCAGTTGGGATGGCAATGTTGTGAAAGGGTTGATGGCAAAGATGGCTTGGTGGGGAGTTGCCTAGTACGAGAGTGTGGGCATTGCAGGCCAGTAGGCATCAGTGTAGTTTGGATTTTGCTACTTATTTGCCATACCTTGCTAAGTTATTCCACGAACATAGTTTGATTCTAAATTCTTTATTATTCCAATGGGGATAATTAGGTCTTTTTTTTTTTTTTCTTCCAGTACCAGGGATAGAACCCAAAACTTTAGCACTGAGCTACATCCCCAGGCCTTGTGTGTGTTTTAAGACTGAGTCTCCGGATTGCCCAGGCTGGGCTTGATCTTGTGATCCTCTTGTCTCAGCCCCCCGAAATACTGTAATCACACCCGCCTGTGCTGCCATGCCCGGGAGGATAATTACATCTTTTTACGAGATTAGTTTTAACAGTTGTGTGTAGGGATATGTGTTGAATGCCTGGTCCTGTGCCTGGCTTAATGAGCTCTCCACGAATATTGCCTGTTATTTTTACTAGAAGATTGGCTGAGTGTGTGGTTAATGGAGAAAAATGTAGAAGAAACCACTTTTTTGGCACAAAGACTAGGATAATTCATGATAGCCAAAGAGAAAAGTGCCAGGGAGAAGGGCTGAAGGAGAGGATGGTACTGTGTTCTGTTGCGGACGTGTTGAATCAGAGACCCTGCTGAGATCCAGGGGATGTTAGACGCCGGAGTAAATTATTCGAGAACCACACTTGGCTAGACTCGTCGTCGTCTTCGGTGCAGATTATGGTTTCAGGAATGTCTTGTACTTCACTCTCAGGGGCTCTGGGTTTTCTGACAAAGGTCTGTTTCCACTAGCCGCTGACTGCCGTCAGTGGTCTGGGCCCAGCGAGTTGGGGTGTATCTCCCTCACTTCAGATTTTGTTGAAGTTTTGAGAACAGTTTATTTTGCTTTTTAGCCATTTCAAAGTTCATGTGTTTTTTTTTTTTTTTTTTTTTTTTTCTGTCGCAGCTGTTGTGGAAATCGGGGTATTAATGGGTGCTATTAAAAGAAGCTCATTTATGGGCAATTAAATAACACTTGTCAGCCTAGATTTGGGAGGGAATAGGAGAATTTTTTTTTTTTGACATAAGTCTTGCTTTGTAGTTCAGGCTGGTCCTGTACTCAGCAATCCTCCTGCCTCTGCCTCCCAAGTGCTGGGATTATAGGCATGAGCTACCATGCCTGGCACTGTGGTATGTGGTACTGTTTGCTGGTGGGTGTGAGTCTCCACAGCTGGCATTGTGTGTTGTATGTGATTAGCGGGGATCAAACCCAGGCCCTTGTGCTTTGCAAGACAGGTGCTGGAACCACCGAGCTAAATCCCCATCCCGAGAACTTTCTTTTAAAAGTTTAAAAGTGAAATTTAAAAGTTTAATAGTGAAGTTTAATTATATTCCTTTTCCTTTCATTTGTTAGATTACATAGAAAACACATTTTCAAAAGACTGTATTGTGTATTTCTTCCTGTATGTCTATTGAGGGGAGGCTGAGAAGAAAAGGCAAGAGGTATGGGCTGAAGTATATTTGTTTTGTTGATTTTACATACATTTTTAGAGATATTATCAGAGTTTAGCTGTTCCAAGCACTGCAGAGAAAATAATCACAGCTGATGTTAAAACTAGCCACTCTGCAGGTAGGAGCCACTGTCTCAAATGTTGCAGAACAGCGAAATACTGAAAACGGCTCCTCAAGGGTTTGCAGGTCAGAGGTTGGCCACAACTGTCATGTGTGCTGGTGCTCACACAGTCTATTTAGAGAACTGTTAGGCACACAGGGTATAAGAAAGGACTCTTGTTGTATGTTGTCTTCTGGAATAGCTGCATATTCTCTATGTAATGTTTTCTGTTTGTATAAATAGATTTGAGTACCTTGTGTATAACTGAGACTCGGTGGATATTTGCTTATAATTGCATATGCAAATGCTAATGCCCACAGGGAACACATGGAACTTATTTTGTTTGCTTAGTAAAGTTAATGTTACACAAAACATTGAAGAAAACTACCTGGTGTAGAATATTTAAATGGGACTGTTAGATAGGAAAGAAAGGATGGAGCAGAAAGTGGAAGAAATGAATGAACCACGAAGACTATGAGAACTTTGGAGAGTTAGGTGGGAATAGAAAGCATTGAAAAGATGTAGTGGTAGCAGCTCTGAGAAGGCCCTTTGCTAGCAGCCAGAACCTTGCCTGTTAGTAATTCAGTGTGATCTCGGCATAAGCTTAGCTGCCAGAACCAGCTTTTCCCATGTTCCACAGATAAGGTACAAAAAGAAGTTGATAGAGGGAAGCTGAAGCTAGAAGAGGAGAATGAAAGTATAATTTCATGTTCTAGGAAGACAGCTCAGGAGATAAAGGCTTCGTCATCTCCATTTCTCTTGGTAAATAGGATGAGAAGATGAATTATGGAACTGTCCCTCTGGTTAGTGGAAAGTTCTGTCTCTCATTAAGTCATTTCCTATGAATTGGAAGGGGAGCAAATCATATGGAGAAAAACCTAATAAATTAGAAAATACTTGAAGCATTCCCAAGTAATAGCCCGCTCCACGTAAGTGTAGAGTGAAGTGGTTGAGATCAAATAAGATTGTGAAAAGATTTATTTCAGGGTTAGGGATTTAACTTGGTGGTTCCAGGCCTGCCATGCAAGCCCAAAGTTCCAGGTTCATATCACCACATACAACAATGCGGGGTGTGGTGACTCATGCCTGTGATCCCAGCACTTGGAAGGCAGAGGCAGGAGGACTGCTGACTCAAGGCTGAGTTTAGGACCAACCTGAACTACAAAGTGAGACCCTGTCTCAAAAAAGCTAACAAACAAATAAAAGATTTATTTTAGTGTAATAAAAAAGAGTCACCAGAATAGAGCCTCACTGCTGCAGGAGATGTGTGCAGAATTGAGCCTATCCCAGCAAAGGCAGAGGCTGAGTCTGGGTGGAAAGTATTCTTGATTAGTGAATGGAGCGGGTGCGCATGTTTGGTGGACTTTTTTCTACACCCATTGGCAGAAAAGCAAAAGTGTACTGACCACTGTCACACTGAAGCATGTTCTAGGAAGACAGAGCTCAGTGTTTACCTGTGAAAATGATGAGACCATGCACAGCACCTGTGTTGGTTGCCTCGCTCTTGTCCCTTGGGAATGTCTATAGAGAATGGGAGCAGAGCCTGCTGAGAATCAGGAGACTTAGTTTAGTGCTACACCTTCAAACTTCTAGCAGTAGGCAAAGCCCCCGACTGGAGGTTTCCTCAGACTAAATCAGTTATTTTTAAGAACTCAAAGGAGGTGAGAAAAATCCTGCTTAAGTGAATATACCAGGATCAAGTGGGGCCTGGAGATCTGAGGCGGGAGCATTGTGGGCTCTGTGTGTTGTTGACCTTACGGGGTCAGTACTGTAGTGAATGTTTTTGCTAATAAGGTGTTCTCATATCATTTGACTGGTAGGGACTAGCTATGTGGACAGGAGTTGAAAAACCTTGGATCAGATAATCGCTGAGAATTCTTCCAAGCTTACAATTTTAGGTTTCTAGGAAGTAGAGCTTAGGCATGGATGCCTCTGATAGAGCCATTGTATTTACCTGGCTGCTGCCTGGGTTTTGTACTTCGAAAGAATAAAGGTAATGAAAAGAAGAATTGATAAACCTGAAAATTGCTAAAAATATTTAGGAATTCATGACTTAACAGCAGCAAATTCTAGAGAAAAATCACAAAACTTGTGTATTAAGTGGGGCAAAGTATTTTGGCCAGGTCTCCTGGGAGAATTGACTTGAGACATGAGATGCTGCCGTTGTGTTTGTGTTGGTTTAGTCCTCATTCCTTGGGGTGGCGCTGAGTTATTCATTCTTAGGAAATTGCTTCCATCCCTTATTATCCATCTGCTGCCTTCTTCCACTGCCTGCCTTCGCTCCTTTCCTTCTATTTTAGCAGATTCATTCTTGGGAAAATGCTCTTGACTTGCTTTGTATTATTAAACATATTGTCCTTTGCACTGTTAAATGTTAATAACTAAAATACATAGAGGTTCAAAATCACTGAACACAAAATGTCGTGTAACTTGTCCTAGTTCAGGAAGCAGTACATTTGAAGAAGCCCGTTTGATGGAGTTTAACTTTGCTAAACTTTCATTGCCAGTGGCTTTTTCTTTCATGAACCCTGAGAGGCACTAAAGTGAAGACAATCATCACGTAATAAATGGTTATCAGTAGAGTCTCTTCTTGACCCTTTATGCTTTCATGGCTTTAGGGAACTTTATCACCTTGTGCTTGAGTGAAGCGAGAAGATATAAATTTCTTTGTAGTGGGCAGCACCTCCTAAGGAGGCTCTGAGGAAGAGCAATGACATCTTTGTTTAAATGGAGAGGCAAGAGCAGAGGGCCCTAAAACCCTTCTAAAAATCACTAACACTTTCGTTATTCTCTCATTCTAACTTGTCATCCTGTTTTCTCCATTTTTTTTAAGTGTGGGAAGACCAAGCTTTCTTCCTTAGGCTTGGTTTCCTCCAGCTAGGTCTGTTATCCTCCCGTTAGGGTGGTAACAGAAGCTTGCTGCAGTAGCCATTACTTTTTCAGATGGGGATTCTGCCCACGGAGAGGGGTTGATGAGAGTGGAGTTTTAAAAACCTCTCCCCTCTGCGCTCACCTTTGTCAGATTGGCTTCCACTTTGGTTCCATTTCCCTTCCATCTCTTGCTGCTCCGTGGAAAACCAGTGGGTGCAGCCCCTGGCAATGCAGTGATTCATTATTCCAGGCAAACTAGGATAAGTTGAAGTGGTTGTTATAAACATCTGAAGTTGAAATCTATTTTGTGCAAAGCAAAAGCGGTGTTTGCATGCACCGAGGGAAATGCAGTGGTAGAAATTGCTGTACAATTTGCCTCTAGACTGTAGTGGGAAATATCCTTTTTGGGAAATAGGATGGATCAATGTGATTTTTCTCTCCATGTAAAGTTGTTATTTCAATAACAACTTATCTTATTTTGCAGTCCTAAAGTAATAAATAAAACATTTATGGCTTAGAATAAATTGAGAGCATCCCATTACCTGTAGTAACAGGCATGCTCATATTCTTTTAAAGCCTCAGGCAGTGACATCAGCAGATTTTTTTCATTTTCTAATCCGGAGGCTTCTAATTTCTTTCTGTCATCGAACTTGCATTTTAGTGCTGTGCAGATCTTCAGGGACCCTTTCCGATATGACTACAATTGAAGCACCTCTTGTAAATTGTTTAACTTCAGCTTACAGAGACAGCTGTGGCAGGAAGAATGTGTTAGAATTTATACACAGTTGCTCTGTTTGATACATTTGGAACTAATCTCTGGTTTAGGGTCTTGACCCTTTAGCACTCCGTAATTTTTTTTTTTTTTTTTTTTAGGTTTTTTTGAGACAGGGTCTCGCTTTGTGGTTCAGGCTGGCCCTGAGCTCAGCCTCAAACTCACATCACAATCCTCCTGCCTCTGCCTCCCGAGTGCTGGGACTACAGGTGTGAGCCACCATGCCCGGCACTGTGGTATGTGGTACTGGTTGCTGCTGGGTGTGAGTCTCCATACCCAGTATTGTTATGTGGTTACCGGGGAATCGAACCCGGGTCCTTGCGCTTGCAAGACAGGCACCAGAACCACTGAGCTAACTCCCCGGCCCCAGCACTCCGTAATTTTTTGAGGAGCAGACTCAGTTCGTCAGTCGCCACAGTTGTGGTACTGGCTAAGGATCAGCCGTTTCTGAGGTGACTGGTTCCGTTACAGTCTGTGTGTGAACCCGTGTGCTTGTGCACAGGCCGGCACTCCTGGGAGCTTCGGTCTGTGGAGTTTTAGGACAGTGCTGGGCTTTTCATCCTGTTCAACACCGGTGTGACTCTTGCTCTTATTGCTAGAACTTCCTGGAGAACCATCTCCATTGGCCCGTTAGTTCAGGAACGCAGCTACTCCTACAAAGAATAACCTTTGGTCTTCCCTCTGGGGTGAGCTGCCTGTCTTTTCTGTTCAGTCATTTAACACTTACATTGAAAAGCATCCACTGAGTCTTCTCTGTCTATAGGAGTGTGTACAGTGGCTGTGGAGGATGAAATGGTGAATTATCCGTGAATTCAAGAACTTTGCAATTGGGAAGGAAGATAAGACAGTTTGTGTTAGGTGTTAGTAGGGCAGAGGGCATGGGTCAATGGTATTTGGCCTATCTCTTCCCCACTTTTCCTTTCAATAGAAATGAAATGATCAATCCTTGGAGGTATAAACCCCATAGTGTCCCTTAGGAGCAGCGTGCAGTTTGCCAACTATAAAAGCAACATCAAGAAGAATGATGGGAAATAGGGAAAACTTGACCTTTTTCCTCAATTATCACCGAATTCTTTGGCTTTCAAATGAAGTGTTGTTAGTTTACCTGAGGCTCATTTGGTGTTCTCTGTAAACTGTCTCAACACTTCAGAGTGTCTCTTCCTGCTGCTTCAAGTATAGATGATTATGTATTCTTGCCCTTGGATGATCATTTAGCCCAAACTGCTACCTGGAGTTCCAGGCTTGGAATTTCCAGCTAGCCCCTCACCATTATCTCCAACTGACAGCTTAAACTAAACTGAACTCCATCCCTTTGCATCTGTACTTCCTATCATATTCCAATTCTGTGTGCGGTACTACTGTCCGGCAGATCTTTCTGTGTGGACTGTGGACACTATCCTTGCCTCCTTGCTTTGCTTTAACTCCTGTGAACTGTCTTGCAAGTTTACCTCCTGAAAATCTGCCGACTTGGACCCATCTCTGGCCCTCTGCCACAGCCCTAGTTCATGGCATCGTCATTGAGCTGAGTTAATGATGAAGGCTCGCTGTTCTCCACAGATGTGGCTTGCCTCCTTTGTGCTGCACTTAGGATGATCGCTCTAAAATGTCTCATCCAGTCAGGCTTCTCAAAGCTCTCCACTGGACCCTGATGGCCCTCAGGATAAAATGCATATTCCTCAAAGGCCCCGTGTGCTTGCCCTGGCCTGATGCCTGGATCTTCCTGTCTCGCTGCTGCTGCTATGGCTCACTGCCTCCAGCTGTCCTGAGTGCCTTCATTTTCTCAGTTGGTCATGTTTTAACACTCACTGCACTGCTAGATTCTATGTTTACCCTGTCTGCTTTGTTTCTCTGTTTGATCTCAGTTTCTGTCCCTTCATGTAAAAAGCACTCTTTCTCCAGAACAGAGGAGATGCCCCTGTTATGTGGCCCTTGTTTGCAGCAGCGAGTCAGATTGATACACAACTGCCAGTTGAATTCTTTCTCTTCTAAACTATAAACTCGAGGGCAGGGAATGGTGCACTTCACTACCACATCTCTGATTCTTGGGCCGCCATAGTACTTAGCAAGACACATCTTCTGTGCCACATCTACCACTACATCTCTACTTCCACGTGGAACCAAGTTAAGTTTTATTGGCCATATCCAGCACTTTACTGAGTTGTTTTCATCAGCTACTTTTGGGAGATTTACATTTATATTTGCAAACATATAAGAATGTAAATTATAGACATTATATTAGATCAGACTTGGAGCAAAATGATTAGTAAATGTGCTCTAAAGTATACATCTGAATGAATATTTTGTTTATGGGATACTGTCAGCAGTGGAGGAGAGAAAGCTGTAGGCATTTTGCTAGGGCGGAGTTGGATTAAACTCCAGCTCTGCCACTTGGTAACACAAGTTCTTGGGTACAGTGCCTTCCTGCTGAGCCTCAGCTTCCTCATCTGCAAAATGAGAATATTCTGTGTTACACAGTAACTGCTGACTTGCAAGCTTGTAACAGAATAAACGTTTGTGAAAATAGTTGCCCTAGTGTCGGTACCTGGTAGTTACTTTCTAGCTTCAAATTATTTTTCTTCCAACAATGTTGCCATTGCTGGGACCCCTGTAGAATCTCTTTGAGAAGTCAGTTGGCTCAGGGTATCAGTGGGTTCTTTCTACAATCAGGATTCAACCAGGATTTTTTTGGTTTTGGTTTTGGTTTTTTTTGAGACAGGGTCTCACTTTGTAGTTCAGGCTGGCCCTGAGCTCAGCCTCCAACTCACATCACAGCAATCCTCCTGCCTCTGCGTCCCGAGTGCTGGGATTACAGGTGTGAGCCACCACGCCCGGCACTGTGGTAGGTGGTACTGATTGCTGCTGGCTGTGAGTCTCCACACCCAGTACTGTATGTGGTTACTGAGGGTCGAACCCGGGCCCTTGTTCTTGCAAGTCGGGCGCTGGAACCACTAAGCTAAATCCCCAGCTCCCAAGTGTAGATTTTAAAAATACTCAGAAAAAAAGTGTGTAGGTACTGAACATGTTATTTTTCTTGCCTTTTCCCCCTAAAATGCAGTGTAACAACTATATACATGGCATTTACCTTATATTCAGTGTTACAAGTAATGATTTTGATACTAGTGGTTCCTGAAACCAGTCCCCATTGGATACTGAGAGACTGTATTTCAATGAGAGAAGTCTTTTCTGAGACTAAAGTTGATTTTTTAAAAGATCTGGTTCAGAGAATAAGATCAAGATGGTTAATAGCATCTGGATATTAAGATTAAGTTGTGATTATAATGGGATTTTCTTTTGTATCTAAAGTGGGGCATATTCTGGCTTTCTCATAGGTGACATCGATAGCATATTCTATTTAGCGCATTAAATTCAGGAATTAACTATCACAAAATCTTTTTAAGAGCCCTCTGATAAATCAAGCGGAATTAATAAGTTTGAGACCTGAGTTCTTTAATACACTTAAACATGTTAACCATCAGAATTTTACCTCTAGTAACAAAGAATTTAGGGGGAAGGTGATTGGAGGGCCCTAGCACACTTTCTCGTACACATCTGAGGCTGTTCTGTTCTTAGCTGGGTAGCAGGAATTCTTGAAAGGCAGGGAGATCTGTCCCCCATGGTGGGAGAGGAACTGGGAGGGAGAAGTGGGGGAGAGAGCGATGGGTTTACAGCTGTGCGGAGCCTGAAGCACCCGTGCAGAAGGCGTGGGACGAGCTTGGAGCATGAGAGAACTGGCCTGCTGCGAAGAGTGGTCAGAATGAGTGAGAGGGAGCAGGAGTGTGAGGGCCGGAAGCCAGGTTGCGGCGTCCTGTGGAAGCTGGAGGGGGTTAGTGTAGTTTTGGGGAAATGTAGTGACCACGGACAGGCCGGGGGATTATCTAGTGACCATCCTGTGACAAGCCTGAAGTTACTTCAAGGTCTAGAGGTTCCAATATTTAACCCCATTATTACATAGAACATAGTACATGTGGAGTCTCAAGGGTTGACATGTTAATTACTTTAAAACATCTCAGCATTTTATATCCTGTGTTCCTGTCATCTTGAAGGGTGTGTGTATAGTATTTGCTGTTGCCAGTATTGAAATCATTTGCTGGGAGGGGTTCAAGGGGAAGAGCAAAGCTTGAGTATTTGTGGGTCTTGGGTGGGGGAGGGGAGATGGTGACACAACGCCTTTGCCACCTGGGCAGCAGAGGGCAGAGCCATGAAAGCAGGTGAAACTGGGCCTGGCTGGCAGGGCTGCCTGTGGGCCAGACTTGATCAGAGACTGGTCTGCTTGAACCCTTTATGCCAGGGGCTTCAGAGCTACTGGTGCCCTTCATGGTCTGAGGGGAAATTGTTCTTGGGTTTCAGGGTGACACCACTGACGTCCCTCTGGATCTTGTTACCCAGGCGATTGCTCAGTGACATGAGGGTGGTTCTGCAGCCTGGATGTGGGAAGAAAGTTATCAAGCAGCTATGGCAAAAAAGCCATATACTGTTTATTTGCCTTCGCATTCAACCTCAATATTAGAATAAGATATGAAATTATTCTGAAAATGCAGAATTCGAGGTCTTCATCCTTCTTCCCTTTTTAAATTCTTTCCTGCAGATGGGCCTTTGGTCGTCTCTTCTGGGTATTTGTTTTGTTAAGTGTTGTTAACTGGGTTGAAGTTACTGTTTATGGATGCCGGCTCTGTACAGGAGCGCAGACTTGTATGTAGGAAAGATTCTAGGCCCCTGAGCAGTCAGAACCATTCGAAGGGCTCTGATGACACAGATTAGAGATCTTTGCATTACACAGAAGGTCATATTCTGAGACAGTGCAGGAATTTTTGGAAGTCAACATTTTATCTCTTGACAAAATTTTCCATTTATAATATAATCAAGTATCTGGCAATGATATAAAAAAAATTCAGATAAATAATAGAAGCAACTAAACATCAAATTCATTTCTGACCTGAGTAATTTCTATTGGATAATAACAATTCAGAATATGTTTACTAGTTTTCCATGGGTGCCTACAGATTGCCATGAACTTAGTGGTTTAACACAAACTTAATCTGTTGTGTATAGATTGGATTGGAAGTCCAAAATGAGTTTCACTAGGCTAAGATCAAAGTGTTGGTAAGAGCTGTGTCTACAGGAGAAACCACTTCCTGGCCTTTGGAGCTTCTAGAGCTGCCATGCTTTGCCTCTTCCATCTTTAAGGCCTGCAAGTGACCCCCCCCCCCACTTCAGAGATCTGTCTCTCTGATCACAGTGGGGAAGTCTGCTCTGCCCTGAGGACCTGGGGGAGCATTGGGGGGCCTCCAGTAACCCAGGTTAACCACTGTTTCGTACATTTTAATCACGTTTTTAATATTCTCTTTGCTATGTAGAGTAACATATCCTCAAGTTCTAGGGACGAGGATATGGACCATTTTGGGGGAAAGGACGTTTGTTCTACATGACCTAATAGAGAAATACTTAACATTTGATTCTGCAAATGTGTTTTTCAAATGTACTTGTGATTTAAACTTCTACTTTTATTTATATGGAAGAAATACATATATTTCAACAACAACAGAAACTCCACAAGTGTTGTTAGTCTCAGTCTAGAAAGCTAATGTTCACTTTTACTTGTTTTGATAGTGATAACCTGCTGAGGAGAGCAGCCTGTCAAGAAGCTCAGGTAATGCCCTTTTCTTTGATAAAATTAAAACCTGCCTTGTTTCATGGAGCAGGAAGCCCCTGCTTCTCCAGGGGTGTGCACAGGGGGCGGAGCAGTGCAACTGAGTGTGTTTCCTACCCTGGTGGGGGGTGAGTGGGGCCGGGAGGAAGTGAAGCCTCTGGCAGGAGCCGTTCCAATGCCCACCTCTTCACGCTCTTCGCTTCTGGATCTCCCCCAGCATACAGCACTGGACTAGCTGATGCTCGAGGAATTTGCTCCTGTTTGCAGTTGTGCTTGAAGGGCTGACTAAACCCCGACTCGCGTCTGATCCAAGTGACCCCCAAGATACCAGTTCAGAGCATGTTACTGCTGAGTCGCAACTCTTTAAAACTGTTCATTCCTACTTAAAAAGCCCATCTCCTGAGCACAGCTGATTCATTCCACGGGCGCTGTTCTCCCAATTTCATGTCACTGCACTTACCTGGTTGTAGAAATTGAAGTAGAATTATAAATCCTTTGAATTTGAAGGAAAACCCCCCCCCCCCAGTTTGTACATTATACCTTGCAGATGAATTTCTGTGACTCAGTTTCCTTTTTGTTAGATGTTGCGTAAGCTCCTGGTGTCAGAAATACCCAAAAAGAATTAAGGTCAAAATGGCAAAAGGATGAAACATTGAGTGAATGTGGGCGGCAAACTTCATGTTTGTGAAATGCTTTCATGGTTGACAGTTACAGTAGATATTGTTAGTAAATGCCTCTTCAGTGATCATTAGCTAGCACTTCTAAGTCTGTAATTTAAAATTTCAGGTTTGGTTTTTGCTAAAAGCTTTATCATACATCAAGTTGTCTTATAAATTTACACTTAAAAATATTAGTTTTTAATTGACATAAGATTTATACATATCTTTGGCACAGTATGATACTTTAAATATGTATGCAACGTGTAATGATCAATTCAGTGTAATTATGAAATAATATTAAAGGTGATTTTTATCTCCTTCCTTATTTTTTTCAAGACAGGGTCCTTAACTTCCTGCTTCTAATACACTGATCTCTTTTTGCCTTTCTGAAAATTCTCCTCTTCCTTAGCACACATTTAGCTGCTTCCGTGTGCCAAAAGGAACTGGCTTTGTCCTTGTAGACTCCTCTACTGTGTCCTCTTTGATCTGATTTTTTTTAATCTTCTGTGAACTGAACTAAGTGTAGTCTCATATAAACTCCTTAATCCACTAAATCTGAGGCTTGAGTTGCAGGTAGGAAACAAATCCAGATAGTTCTTTCTCAGATAAGTGGGATCAGGAGATGAAAACAAGAATTAAGATGTGTTATGTGCATGCACCAACTCCCCACCAGGAATGTAATCATTATGAACTACAACATGTATTAATTAAAGACTATAGGAGCTTAAAAAAAAAAAAAAAACTAGAACAAGTGAGAATAATCCAATACTTCCAATCTGGAATCTGGTGGGTTAGTGAGCTGGGTTAGTTAAATCCTTTCTGGCCATGCTCCAGAAACAATACAGATAGGAAAAGAGCAAATTATGACTTCTGGATATTTGGCAACAAAATGTTATATTCTAATCAAGAAAGAAAGTAGAATAGAGGACCAGGGCCAGGAATTTAGCTCAGTGGTTTCAGCGCCTGCCTTGCAAGTGCAAGGGCTGGATTAGATCCCCAATAACTACATACAACAATGTGGGGCATGGTGACTCACACCCACCAGCAATCAGTACCACATAACACAGTGCAGGGTATTCTAGGCTGAGCTCGGGAGCCATCCTGAACTGCAAAAGCGAAACCTTGTCTCAAAAGGAATAGAAATGGTCATGTACAATATTTACAAAGAAAATGTCTCTGATGTCAGAAAGTTTTTTTTATTATATTTTTAGCAAGAAAATGTCTTTAGTAGACTTTAAGTATCTTTAATAGGAGATGGTAGATTGAAAGATTTCCTTAATAAAATATCTTTGTGAGCCAGGGATTTAGCTCAGTGACAACACATCTGCCTGGCAAGTGCAAGGTCTTGAGTTTGATCCCCATTACCAGAAGGGGAAAAAAAATAACATGTGTATGTGTATATATGTATGTATAAATGTATACATTCATTTATATATTTATATATATACACACAAACACACCCACATATGTGTGTATACATATATGTAAAACCTTTGTATAATTTTCATTTTCCCCTCTACTTTGTGTGTGTAGAATTCTCCTTAGCATAGACCTACTGTCCACCATCTAAGGCTAGGATTTGTGCCCATTTTGGTGCTTTGCTATTGTCATTCTTTCTGTTGACTGTCTTCTCTGGTCCAGATATCCTAACACTAGCTCCCATTCCATTCTCGTTTGAATCCTCACCATTTGTCTTTTGCCTCTGAATTCAGCCTCTTCAACCTGAGAGAGTTTAGGTTTTGGAGCTAGAAGATGTGAACCCTAGGCTTGTCAAAGATGAACTGACTTTCATTATTGGAATCTTGGCTTTCTAATCTGTAAAACAGATTACTTAGTACTTCCTCAGAACCATGTGTGTAAAAGTGGTAAGTACTAGGTGCTGATAGAGACTACTCCCACTTATTTTCCCTTGTCAGTTATATAGGGTTGCAAAGAGGAAGAGGCGACTAGTTATTAGGTTGACTTTGTGTGTGTGAGACAGGGTCTCACTTTGGAGTTCAGGCTGGCCCTGAGCTCAGCCTCAAACTCGGATCACAGCAATCCTCCTGCCTTTGCCTCCTAAGTGCTGGGATTACATGTATGAGCCACCACAGCCAGCACTATAGTATGTGGTACTGGTTGCTGCTGGGCGTGAGTCTCCACCCCCAGTATGGTGTGTGGTTACCGGGGATTGAACCCAGGTGCTTGCACTTGTGAGACAGGCGCTGGAACCACTGAGCTAAATCCCTGGGCCCAAGGTTGACTTCTTGAATGTAGAAAGATAGGATGGCAAAAGATTTCTTAGGAGTTTTTTTTTTTTTTTCCTTTACTAATAGTTGAAGGAGAAAAAACTTATATTGTGGAAACTGGATTAAACCTGACTCCTGACAGCCTATGGCCACCCTGGCAATATATTTATGAAAAAATTAGCCACGTTGTATAGAGAGAATAGCTAGGTACCTCTAATAGGTGAAGCATGGTTGTTACTGTGATACAGTACTGAGTTTATTTTCATTATATAATGGTATGTTGTCTCTTGTCAGGTTTTAATATGAGATCATAAATGAATATTTTTTTGGAACTCCAGAGTAGATAGCATATCTACTGGAAGTCAACTCTTTTGGAATGAAATATTTGTGACCACTAACTGAATAAAAGAGTATTTACTGAAAACTTTTTTTCTGTTTTAGGTGTTCGGCAATCAACTCATCCTCCCCAACGCACAGGTGAAGAGGGCAACTGTCTTTCTCAATCCTGCAGCTTGCAAAGGGTATAGTTCAGTTTGTGATTTGTCTCATATTCCAGTTTTCTTACCAGGCAGCTAAGTTAGACAGTATGGAATTGAAAGAACTAGATTCCATACTGTCATAGCCGTAATAGTCATTTGCAGTGTAGAAATAATAGTTAATGTAAAATAACTTTGAAGCTGATTGATGATCAACACACTTGTTTCATTGAAGTTTAATAGTGATTCCAGAATCATGGGGAATGGAGAAGTCCTGTGTACCCAGAAGTGGTCCTGTCAGAACAACTGCTCTGCTGCATGGTATAGACCACTGGGCATCTCAGTAGGAACATGCTCAGGGTGGCAAAGAGCACTGTGGCTTTGGGAGGGGAGGAGGGCGAGGTCTTGGAGGACACTTGATTCTCCTCTCTGAAGAAATGGCCGTGGGCGTGTATCTAGAGGTAGAAGGGCCCCCGTGTGTGCTTGTTATTTCACAGGGTGGTCTGCAACTCACAGGAGGGACTTGTATGAATTACACTATGAAGTTAATGTGTTGGTTCGTTAATTGTATCACACTGAAATCAAGGGAGTGTAGAGGGGGAAGACAGTGTGGAAACTCAAGGTCTCTTAGACTTACCACTGGTAAAAATAAAGTTCTACAGTGTTAGATGCTATCCTCCTCCATTGGAAAGGTGAATATGAAGACTATGTCAGCTTTAGAAGACATAAATTTTATTTTAAAAGCTATAATGAAAGTGTCAAAGGGAAAAATGCAAATTTTTATTACCTCCAGTGTTCAGACCAATTCTTTTTGGCTTTCTGAAGATCGAATAATTAAACAATATGTATTAGATTGGGTCATAAAAGTAGTAATTCCGATGAAAGATGAGAAGAACAGAAAGAATAGTCGCAGCCAGATTGTGAGGTTACTGTTGCCAGGAGTAACCTGCCACTGAGCTCTGCTGTCGGTAACTAGGCCAGTGGCGATGAACCTATGGCACATGGGCCATTGCGGGGTGTTTGAATCTTTGAAGCTGTAAAAAGTTCACCATCACTGCTAGGCGTTTCTTGGAAGGTGGTGAGGATGACCACAAATAAGAGGACAAATCATGCCTTTTTTTCATGTCAAGAGTTTCAGGTGTCTTTTTTTAAACCTATGTACATAGATTATTCCCTGGCCTAATGGAATTATATTTATTTTCTGGGCTTCGTTAGTTCTGCCCCCTTTGCGATATAAACACATCAGTCAAACCCGTTGGATCACTGTTTAGTGCCACACAGTACCGACAGTAAGCCCTACAATGACATAACCAAGGCCCAAGCTCCCAGTGTCGTGTCCCGATTTGTGTCCTGTTTTATAGGTATTCTTTAGCACTGAGATGCTGGAGGAGTTACTTCTCACATCTTCAGTTTACTCATCTGTAAAATCTAATAATAGCACATACCTTAAAATGACTACATGAAACGGGTGCCCTGAGTGTTAAATCAGGCCTATGAACGGTAAGCATTATTTCTGCTAATAGCAAGTTCTCAGTAAAAGGCACAAATGCTGCTGTTACTGCTGATACTGACTCTGGCTAAGTGCAGAGCATTCTCTTCTTTTTTCTTGCACTTTTCCTCCTGCCTGCTTCCATCCAACTCTTCTGTGTTGTGTTCCTTTAGTGATGGACTAAGTTATTTCATTGCTAATTTGTGATACATTTATGATAGTTTCCTTAGGCTATCTCAAGCTATAATTAGTTATTTCAAGTTCTTTTTGTGTGTGTGTTTAGAGTTGAGCCTAGGGTCTTGAGCATGCTAAGCGTGTCCTCCCCTACTTAGATTTTTTAAAAATTAAACTTTATTTTTTCAGAGCAGTTTGAGGTTCACTTTTGGATTTGGAAATGTATTTGTGTTTTGAAAGGTGAGGTCTTGTTTGAAAGTTTGTCTCCCTTGAAAGGCAGGCTACGATACTGTCACAGAAACGAAGGCTTTCTCCCCTGAAGGCATTGTCTCCTTAACAAGGTGAATTCCTGTGTGCTTCTAGGACACAGCTGCTCTGAAATTCCGCAGCATCTTTTA
Organism: Petromus typicus; assembly: GCA_004026965.1. Classification (NCBI taxonomy): domain Eukaryota; kingdom Metazoa; phylum Chordata; class Mammalia; order Rodentia; family Petromuridae; genus Petromus; species Petromus typicus. The sequence goes on from PVIR01008137.1 coordinate 44,946, forward strand.
AGTTTTCATTCTTTAATTGCACCGTTTTTGTCATCATGGCTCTGCCCTGACACATAATTTATAATTTATCATGTAGCTGTTTTATTATGTAGTACTGGTTTAAAACTTGAGAAGAGCTTTAAGAAGTAAGATAACTGTGTGTTTAGTGTTAATAAATAATACATTAAAGAGTAATTATTTTTGTGTGCGCCTGAGCCTGGAAACTGCTATATGTACATAAAGTTTTTATTTAGCCCTGGTGCTGTCTTGTCCTCACTTATATAATAAATAATGTATCCTTACTGGTGATGCTTGTTCTTCACTCTGCTGTATAGAATGTCAGAGGTAAATGTCTTCGCCTTCATTTCAGAGATTTTCCGAACATGGCACCATATAAAGATGAGTAAACACCAAATGTCCACACCTGTTTTATGTGACCTCTGAGAAGGTTCAGATTTGTAGTGATTGACGTGACAGATGGAGAGTTCTCTGGAGCTTTGCTTTTAGGAAATAAATCTGACCCCCCTCCTGGCTGCTCTGCCCTTAGCAATGAGAGCAGCCCCAGGAAGAGAATTGTTTGAGTGTCACTAGCTCGGCCCTTTGTTTTTGAGTTAACCCCCAGAAACAATGAGCCCCAAAGAGAAATTTCCAGGTAGCCTTTCATGCTCATTCTGATCATTATTTAGAAAAGAAGAGAAGTTAAAGCATATTGAATTTGCTTAACACATGCTCTGGTGGGCCCCACCAGTTCTTGTGGACATCTTTCTGCCTTCTCAATTTCTTTTAAATACTTCATTTTCTGAATGTCACTTGTGGTTATATCTTTTTAGTGTAAAGGACATTGAATTTGGTCTGTATAACTTTACATACTCTTCATTAGGTACTCAGTCAAAGCATGTGTTGGTGAAAAAACTGATAAAAAGGGTTGAATAAATATGGATATAACTTAGATGTTTGGCACTGATTTTTTGGAAGTATTTATTTTCATAATGTGATAGTGATGTATGATTCAATATATATGAAGCTCTAAAAAGGCAAAACTATAGCAATACAGAGTAGATAAGTGGTTCCCAGGTACAGGGAATGAAGGCAAGATGTTGACTGCAGAAGAATATGGAGAGATTTTCAAAATGAAAAAATGTTCTGTGTCTTGATGATGGCAGTAGTTTTAAGACTATACACATTTGTTAGATCAATCTGAACACTGAAAATGCAGTTAGAAATTCCACGTGCCTCTCTCCATTTTACCTCAATAAAGCTGGTTTTAAAAATGAAAAAAAGGATGTTAAAGTTCAACTAAGTACTGTAGTTTAACATTTACCTGTCATTGAGACTATGACACTGCCTTCAGTGAGACTTTTTATAGTGTCTGCATCCCTCAACTTCTAGACTGTTTTGAATTTCAACCTGAATTGGATTAAGGGTTCACTATCAGAATCATGTGCATGGTACCTCTGAAACACAAAAACTCACCAGAAGGCTGTTGAACAACTTCTCTTGGGAGACATTAGTCATGCTATTCTCTTTTGCTTTAGAGTTTATGTGCCTCCATTTGTGGCAGGTTTGATAATTTGTTTATGCATTGATTTATGAAATATTTAGTAAGTACCTTCAAAGTCTGTCATACGTAATCATAGAGGATAGGAAATTCAAGGAATAAGAGGTGGTGTCTTTGCAAACTTCCAGTCTAGGCCTGAAGATAATCTTGGATGTCTGTGTTAGTCATCTTTCTCATTGCCGAGACAAAATATCTGACACTTGCAACTTTCATGATGAGACTTTCGTTTGGCTCCAGTCTTCCGAGGTTTCAGTCCATGGTCAGAAGATAGCCATGGGCTCCATGGCCGAGACATCATGGTGGAAGGGTGTGGGGAGGCAGGTCTTCTCACTTCCTGGCAGACAGGAAGCAGAGTGAGGGGAAGAGCACCAGAGGGAGGCCTTTCCTCCAGAGGCCCCCTAGTGACTACCTCTCACAGCACCTTCACCTGTGAGTGCCAGTGAATTAATCCTCCCATCACTGTAGTGTTCCCAGTGTCCAAGAAACTATGAATGTTAGTTTAGTCAGGTTGGTGGTTAACCTTCAACATCACAATATCTCTGATCTTCAAATGCTGTAAAAAGAGGGTATAAGGTACTAGCGAAACGGAGAAGGACATGGCTATGCCTGGATGTCTTGGGCCATTTTTTGACTATCACATAGTCACATTAGATCACTTTTAATGTTTCTCTTTTCTAGCAGAAATAATGGAGAAATATTTTGTTCTGTCTACGGAGATTTTAGGATAAGGAAATGCTTCTAGTAGTTGGAATTGTCAAAAATGATGTAACTCTTTCCAAAGGGTTGTGTTCAGTAAGCTAGATTTAAGTAGTATCCTGTATCAAGCCTATTCCTTTGGGCCACATGAACAGTGCTACAGGGAACCCTCTCTCTGCCTTGCATTAGAATGTAAGTTATGTCTTGAGTACAAGTAAGTTCCATGAGGACCCATAGTCTTGTCTGCTTTGCCATGCAGCCTCAGCTCGTTCACTGTGTCTGTTACTCGGTAGGTGCTCAATGAATGAATCAGGCATTGTTTTCCTGAGCAGAGCTGTATCTGTTTCAACCTCATTCAGCTCCAGAGTAGCAGGGGTGTGAGCTGCAACATTCCAGATGGGTAAGAGCTGAGTGCATGAGACAAAAGGCAAACTGGTTTCCTGCCTGTGGGAACGTAGTACGAACTTCTTGTACTTGCACAAATAAAGGAAACCTGTGTTGCATGGTCTTTTTTGTTCTAAGATGACAGGAATTTTATTCTTCTCCTCAAGAGATTGTGTTAAAGTATTTGTATTTTTTCTATTTGTTCACAGCAAAGCCAGGACTCTCTTTGAAAAAAATGCTGCCCCAATTTTACATTTATCTGGCATGGATGTGACTGTCGTTAAGGTAAGACAGGCTCTAGAGTGTAAATGTTATTTTACCCAAGCTTCTCTGTCCCCTACCTGCCCATAAGCTATGCTCTTGTTTTGTTTTTTTTTTTTAAAGCAGAATTTGTTCTGTCTTAAATGACAAGTAATCAGTGCTGTCTTGTTCTTACAATAAAAGCAGGGGTTTTTCTGTTATGGCACTATCTGCTTTTCATTTTCAAAACAGGATTAGTTGGAGGCATAGAGAAAGACCTTGATACCTTTTCATTTGAAAGATAGGAAGTAAAGTTATGTCTTGAATGATGAAAGCATTTTGCTTTTCCTGAAAATACAGAACCCACAAATTTGCGTAGTTAAATTACTTCATAGTTTCACACACAGGTAAGTATTCTCCCCTCTGGTGAGGAATTCTCTTGTGAGGAATTTTAAAGAGTAAATCTTTAGAATTTGTATGTTAAGAAAAAGGGGATAAAACTAAGTTATATGAAACTTTATTCACTCAGAAGATGCGTGAAGTCTTTACATTGTTGAATTTGAATGAGAGTGTGTTTAGTGAAAGCCATTTTTACAATCTTTAAGTCTCTGGTTAACATGGATCTAATGTACATCTTCAGTAAGAGAGAGGTCCAGGCTCATTTAGCCTCGATTGACCTTGCAATTTTGAGCTCTTCCACTGTGTCAGATAGGACCCTCCAGTTATTTACCTTCAGGGGTAAGAAAAAGGGGAAGAAAACATTTGAGTACCAAGCTTTGAGAGCTCCTTAATGGTTCTATAAGACTGATATTATCAGTTCTTTGAATAACTGACGCAGCTAATGGATACAACTGTCTTGACTTTTGTTAAGCAGAAATTTTCTTTGTGTACTAAATTTCTTTAATGGTTCTAGAATAATTCTTAAGTTTTAGTTTTGTTTGTTTGTTTGTTTTAGGTTTGTTTTTTTGAGACAGGGTCTCATTTTGTGGTTCAGGCTGGCCCCAAGCTCAGTCTCGAACTCACATCACAGCAATCCTCTTGCCTCTGCCTCCCGAGTGCTGGGATTACAGGCGTGAGCCACCACGCCCGGCACTGTGGTATGTGGTACTGGTTGCTGCTGGGGTGAGTCTCCACACCCAGTATTGTATGTGGTTACTGGGGAATCGAACCCTGGGCCCTTGAGCTTGCAAGACAGGCGCTGGAACCACTGAGCTAACTCCTCGGCCCCAAGTTTTAGTTTTTTAAATTTAAGTTGGTAAAATAAAATTTTCAAAGAATTCATCTGTTTTCAGTTGACACTGAGTTATTTATAGTGTCTTCCTTTTAACATAAATTTTTGTAGTATTTGTAATAATCTCATTTTAACTTTTTTTCCTTACACTGGGCATGGAACCCTGTCCTTTTTACCGAGCAATATCCCTTGACATACACTATTCCCTTTTACAAATTTGAGAATAGGTCTTGCTAAATTGCCCAGGCTGGGCTCAGACTTGCTCAGTCTCTGGGTGTGAGGATTTTAGGTTTGAACCCTCATGCCTGGTCACATTTTCATTCTTCATATTGTGTATTTGTGCTTTTTTTCCTTAGTGTTCTTGTTTGTCATTGTAATTAGTCCTTACTAAGAATAGTTTATCAATTTATTCTTTTTACTTGTTTTTTCATTCAGTTATTTTCTGTATTATTTCTTTTACTCTACTTTGTTCAGCTGTTTTTATATTTTAATTTGATGTTTACAAAATATAAAAATTCAGTGAATGTTTAAATTTTTAAAAATAACTATAGGAAAAGACACATTACTGTTAATTCCCCTGAAAATACTGCTCCTTTCTTTGAACGCACTTACCTTGTCATTCTTGCCGCTTTCTGAAGCAGTTCTAGAAGTTGTCTTTCATGAGTGTCTTTAGAGTTTGATTGTGGTTGCCTCCACATCCTGAATAGTTTCAAAACATTTATCTTTGAGTCAGATTGACTCTGAGGGAAAGCCAGAAGTTGTAGAAATCTGAATAAAGTGTATGAGGGCACATTTTAATGTTTTTATTTGACAAAAATTATTGTAAACAGTATGAATTGATTTAGGACTTCAAGGCCATTCTGAAAAGCTACCAAAGAGGACTTTCTAAAACTGCTTCAGAAAGTGGCAAGAACAATGGGCTAAGGGACTTAAAGGGAAGGGTGTATCATGTTGGAGATTGATAGCAATGTGTTCTTCCTGTAATACAATTTCTTCTATTTTATTTAGCTGTTCACTTTATTCCATGACTATGCCTCATGTTTCATTGATTTTATGCTTTTTTTATTACATATATTTAAAGCTATACATTTTACTCTGTTGCATGAGCTAATGTCCTATAACTTTGGTTATACAGTAGTTTTATTATCTATCATTTCTAACGTTTTGTAATTTTCATCCTGAATTTTCTTGACTTGTGCATTAGACATGTTTTAATTTCTAGATCTAAAGTTTTTCATGTTAGCATTTTTTTACAATTTCTGAATTAATGGCATCATAATAGTCAATATAAATTCAGTACTTTAAAGTTTATTGAGATTGATTTTATAGTCCAGAATATGGCCTGTTTTCATAAATTCTCCATATATATCTAAAAAAATATGTACTAATCAGGTACCTTTTTTCTTTTCTTTTCTTTTTTTTGAGACAGGGTCTCACTTTGCAGTTCAGGTTGACCCTGAGCTCAGCCTTGAACTCAAAGCAGTTCTTCTGCCCCTGCCTGCTAAATGCTGGGATTATAGGCATGAGTCACCATGCCCAGTTTTGTTGTATGTGGTTACTGGGGATCAAACCCAGGTCCTTGCACTTGCAAGGTAGGCTTCAGAACCACTGAACTAAATCCCTGCTCCCTCCTTGTGGATTTTCATTATTTAGATATAAATTATTAAGACAGGAGTATAAGAAATCTCTCATTAAGATTTTTGAGTTGGGGGCTGGGGAGTTAACTCAGTGGTTCCGGCGCCTGTCTTGCAAGCGCAAGGACCCGGGTTCGATTCCCCGGTAACCACATAACAATACTGAGTGTGGAGACCCACACCCAGCAGCAACCAGTACCACATACCACAGTGCCGGGCGTGGTGGCTCACGCCTGTAATCCCAGCACTCAGGAGGCAGAGGCAGGAGGATTGTGATGTGAGTTTGAGGCTGAGCTCAGGGCCAGCCTGAACCACAATGCGAGACCCTGTCTCAAAAAAAAAAAAAAAGATTTTTGAGTTGGGCTGGGGAGTTAGCTCACTGGTTCTGTGCCTGCCTTGCAAGTGCAAGGGCCTGGGTTCAGTCCCCTGTAACCACATACAATGCTGGGTGTGAAGACTCGCACCCAATAGCAATCAGAACCACATACCACAGTGCTGGGTGTGGTGGCTCATACCTCTAAGCCCAGCACTTGGGAGGTAGAGGCAGGAAGATTGCTGTGAGTTCAAGGTTGAGCTGAGGGCCAGCCTGAACTACAAAAAGCAAGACCCTATTTTAAAAAGATTTTGGAGTAATGTTTTTCTATATATTTTGCCCATTTTTGCTTTTTAGATCTTGAGACTGTTAGTAGATGTGCTAAGATTTCAAATTACTGTGCTAAGATTTCAAATTACTGTATTTTGACCCTGTCACATGGTGTGTCTCTTTACCACTAATAGTGTTGTCAAAGTCAATCTATCTAGTAGTATTAGTAATTATATTGTTACATTTTGTCTAATATAATTTTTACATCCTTTTACTCTCAACATTTTTGCATTTTGTTAGATACAGCATTGATTAAAGGTATTAAGAACAGGATATCTTAGAGGCCTGCCCATAGTTTTGATAGATTATTTAATCCGTAAACGTTTATTATAATTGTTGATTTAGTTAAGCTTATTTCTACACCTGTTATTTATTACTAGAAACAAACTATCTCAGCCGCTGCCTTTTCTTACTATAGTCTCATTGAGCCAGTGGTCTGTGTTGAAAGATGTTCTTATGTTGGTCTTGCTGGACACCCTGGTGCGGCTCATACAGTGTTCCTCATGTCTTCAGGTTGATGATAGCTATCATGTGGCCAGTGTGTCTCTACTATGCATCTTCATGTGGTTCCTTGGTTTCTTATAATAAATAACAGATACCATCGCATTTTACCCCTACATACTTTATAATCTAGGTTTTTTTGTTTTGTTTGTTTTTTATTTAGTTTTTTGAAGTAGTCTTGCTCTGTAGTTCAGGCTGGCCCTGCACTCATTTTGTAGCCTAGGCTAGCCTGAAACTCACAGCAATCCTCCTGCCTTTGCCTCCCGAGTGCTGAGATTACAGGTGTGAGCCTCCACGCCTGGCAGTATAGTATGTAGTACCAGTGATTAAATATGTACTCGGGGCCTTGTGCTTGGCAGGCAGATGCCGGAACCACTGAGCTAAATTCCTGGCTCATACTTTATAATCTTTATGTTTTAGCAAATGCATATATTTTCTTTGTAACTACACATAACGTTTTCAGCAGAAATAACAATTCTCTTTCATCTTGGACTACCTAACCTGTGTTCAAATGTCCTGACCCCATGTGTTTATATTTTTTCTTATTTGATACTTAGCAGTACATACAAGTATATAAGTAAAATACTCAGGAAAAAGAAATTTTAAAAGTTGAAATTTAAAAATAGAAACAGGGATACTAATATTTTCTTACATTGCAGTAGAAACTACTGTGATTTGCAGGGTTTATTGCTCATCTTTTAAAAGTTCACTTTGATTTTGAAATAATTCCTGCTTGGGGCCAGGCTAGTGGTGAGGTGTAGTTTTCTTTTAGACTCTCTGGCATTGGGCAGATTCTGGAGGAGTTGTCTTCTTTTCCTATATCCTGGTCAAGCTAAAAAATTTTGACTCTAAGATTGACCTGCTTCACTAAATGAACTGAAAATGTTTGCTATTTGGGTACTGTTTTGAGTTCAGTCTTCCATGCTGTGTTCTAGTTTACTGATGCATCAAAAATATTTGTATTATATTACTCGGTAACTTTAATTTTTGGTGACACAGCACCCTGTCCGTTATTTTGTGGAAGTATGGCATTGTAACATGATTTTGATTAAGTCACATGAAACTTGGTGGTGTTAGGTGCTCTGAAAATGAGGAAACAAAAGGCAAACTTGCATAGTTACACAACTATGACAGAGCTGGGATTTAAACCTAAGGCGTGTATTTCCTACCTCCACTCTGCCTCTACCTAACATGAAACTATTACCCTTTGAGATGCCCTGTTCTTCTTAGGACAGGATATTCTTGTTTTGAGGTTTTTTCCAGAACTTTTGCACATAGGCCCATGGCTGTGAACTCTGGGTGAATATTAAACCACCTGGGGAGTTTTAAAATATAACTGATCTCACTCCCCATATATAACTGATATTGGACAGTTTTGTGATTATATTTATAAAAACTATTCATTCATTTCATCCATCTGCCCACACCCAGGTGGTGATAATGTGTATAATGCAGTTATACTGAGACTCACTGACCTAGGCCCTCAAGGGTTTTACTCTGTGGGTTTATGTGAAAGAAGCCTAAGCCTTCTGCATAATAGTCTTCGGATCACTGAAAAATGTTTTCAGGAACCTCCTTTATTATTACTTTTGAAGTTGAAACACTTCCTAAGAGCACCCATTACCTTCCTGATTCCTTTGAGCAATGATGGCCAACCTTTTAGAGCTTTCAGAGCTAATAAAGAGCTAGATGTGGCACAGTGCCATAGGTTCACCACCACTGACTTAGATGTTCTCCAGTTCTCTTTACTCTCAAAGTGTTGTGGCCAGAAATGACGTGAGCACTACAAATGTGGTCTGCCTAGGAAAAGTAAAGCTAGACTTCAGATCTTCTTTTAAGCTGCCCACTCACTACCATACTTTTTTATTGCAGATGTGGCATGCTTTTTTGGGGGGGGGACAGGATCTCACTTTGTAGTTCAAGCTGGCCCTGAACTCACTCTGTAGCCCAGGCTATCCTTGAACCTACAGCAGTCCTACTGCTTCTACCTCCTGAGTGCTGGGATTACAGGTGTGAGCCACCATGCCCAACATTGTGGTGTGTAGTAACGGGGATTGAACTCCGCACCTTGTGCTTGGCAGGCAGATGCCGGAACCACTGAGCTAAATTTCCAGCTAATGTGGCATGCTTTTGAGCAATAGTGTACTCATGGATGCCTCACAAAGGTCCTATATCTTGCTTTCTGCTTACTATCTGGTCACTTAAAAAACATTACTAGACTTTATTTTTTAAAGTAGTTGTAAGTTTAAAGAAAAACTCAACAGAGTGTGTAGAATGCCTGTGTTTCCCTCTCATTTTGTCCACAGTTTCCTCTATTAAGATGGCCTATGTGTTGATTGATGAACAAATTTGTTTGAGACAGGGTGTCACTTTGTTGCTCAGGCTGCTTCTGAGCTCAGCCTTGAACTCGGCAATCTGCCTGCCTCTGCCTTCTGAGTGCTGGGATTACAGGCGTGAACCACCACGCCTGGCACTGTGGTATGTGGTACTGATTGCTGGTGAGTGTGAGTCACCACATCCAGCATTGTTATATATTGTTACCAGAGATCAAGCCTGGGACCTTGTGCTTGCAAGGCTGGTACTGGAACCACTGAGCTAAATCCTCGGCCTGATGGACCAATATTGATTCATTATCTTTAACTAAAGGACATAGTTTCTAATTTAGGTTCACTCTGTATTTTGCAGCTATGGGTTCTGACATATGGAGAATGCATTGTTCCTCATTGTAGTATTATACAGATTAACTTGCGAGGAGTCTGGTGGAGACCCAACACAGTCTAATTTCCAAATCTGTTGATCTATTAACAAACCGACGCTCTTAGTGGGTCCTTGCAGATTCCTCATGATCACTTATTCTTGGGTGTTGTGTTCACAACCATCCTTTGACCAAGACTGATGAATACTCCTTTTTAAAATATCAAATATTTGTAAAATGTGTAACTTTAAGGCTAGTCATTTCCTCTTTAGAATTAAAATAGAACTATTCATGAAATTAAATGATGGCATTTTAAGGACCTCTTTTTTTCCTCTGAGTGAGTTCCTCAGTTCCTTGCACAGACATACACTCCATCCCAAAAGAACTCACAGCATGGGTTCTAGCTCACAGAACGCTTCCTCTAGGTACCAGTGGAAAGTTTTAGGAAGAGGAGGCTACATGGTCTGACCATCAACTTTAAACCCTCTCCTCAATTAGATAAATTGCTAGAATGATTAAAACTCAGAAAAAACACTTTACTTACATTTAATGCTTGATTATAAAGGAGCAAATACTATTTAATTTCACCTATGAATGTGCTTAGTGTACTTTCATTGGAGGAAATGTTTCCTATTTCAGTATTAGTTACATTATAGCTTTTAAAAATTAGTGCTTGGCTTTAGAGGTATACATCTCATTGGTGGCTGAAATGGTTCATTTAAGTTTCTGCATGTATCTGGCATGAAACATTGTCATTGAACATGACAAAGTTCATGTATTTTGTGAGTAAATTGAAACACATTTTTATGTACAATCATAGCAGAACTATAACTTCCTATTTCGTATAATACAGTACTAGTGATGAGACATTATCTTTCTAATTGCTTTATGTTATGCTTTATAACAGCAACACAAGGATGCTATTACCACCTCCCCCAACACGCATAATGTTATTGATAAGGTAGTTAAGGTCCAGAGAGTTTTCAGCCATTCAGCTGGGCCCTGAACTCACTATCTCTTGCCTCTGCCTCCCAGCTGGTGGGATTACGTGTGTGAGCCACCACACCTGTCCTTAGTTGAAAAGCAGCAGAGTTACCCTAGCTCCCTTGGGCCCAGGAATTTATGCTCTTTTCTTTATATCCACTACTCCCTATTTGCGTGTACCCTTGAGTTGTGTCTCTCTGAAGAGCAGTGGGTAGATGATGGAATGGAATCTGCTAGACTGGAAGTGAGTCCTTTGATTAGCTTGCTTCCTCACTGAAGCAAGTTACTGAGTTTCAATATAAATTTTAAAATAGCTGAATATTTTGAAGTCCCTTCTGATGCTAAAAGAATAAAACTATATATAATTGCTTTAATAGCTGTTTGTGAGTTTTTTCATTTTTATCAATTATATAAAATTCAAGGAAACTCTATGTAAAAGTAAAGAAAATATGCCATATACTTAATGTGCTTGTGGTCCTAGGATAGTAAATTTACCAAACTTCTTTGTATTTCAGACAGATTATGAAGGACAAGCAAAGAAGCTCCTGGAGTTGATGGAAAGTACAGATGTGATCATTGTTGCTGGAGGGGATGGGACGCTACAGGAGGTAAGTTTTTATTCTCTTTGAGACTATCTTGAAGGGGAATAAAATGCAAATTTAGATGGTTACATATTTACAATTTATTTTTTCTTTCCTTCTGGAGTTGTACCCTTCACTAGTATGTAAGAACCTTCTTTATCCCTTCTGACCAGTCTTTGTTTGAAATCCACTTTGTCTGCAATTACAATAGCTATCTCTGCTTTTTTGGAGGTTTCTGTTCAGTGAAATAATGTTTTCCATCTTATGACTTTAGTCTCTGAATTCCTTTTTGAATTAATGTGTTTCTTTTATGCATTATATTATTGGGTCTTGTTTCTTGATCTGTTCTGGTAACCTGTGTCTTTTGATTGGTGAGTGGAAAATATTTACATTGATTATGACTAATATTGACTTATCTTTGTATTATTTCCTACTATCGGTTCCCTTTTGTATTTAATTGCTCACTTTATCTGTATATTCATTTTTTTGAGCTTTTTGGCATTGATACCTTTGTTTTTTTCTAGGACATTTTTGAAAACTTTTTGGAGTGCTAGTTTGGTGAACATGATTTTTTTTAGATGTTCTTTTTCATAGAAGTAGCTTATTCATCAATTTTGAAACATAGTTTTGTGAGATACATCAGTCTTGTTGAAAATTGTTTTGTTTTAGGGCTTGAAACACTTCCATCCAAGCTGTCTTTGGCTAAAGTTCGTATTGAGAAGTCTGCCATAATCTGATGGGCTTTTCTTTATAGATAATTGTTTTTCTTTCTTTCTTTTAGACAGGTCTCGCTTTGTAGTTCAGGCTGGCCTTGAACTCACTAAGTAGCCCAGGCTGGCCTTGAACTCTCGACCATTTGCCTACTTCTGCCTCCTGAGTGGTAGGGTTACAGATGTGAGCCACCACACTTGACACTGTGGTATATGGTACCGGGGATTGAACTCAGGACCTAGTGTTTGCCACTAGTGTCTGCCAGGCAGACGCTAGAACCACTGAGCTAATTTCCCGACCCACTGATTTGTTTTTTAGTACAGTTGTTTTTTAAGGAAAATTTTTTGAAATTCATTCTTTTGGAGTTGTTGTTCTCAAACTCTCAAATTTAATATAGTTCTAAAGTTTTCTAATGCCTTTTTATTACATTACTTTTGTAAACTCTCTCTTTGCCTAGCACATAGAAAGGCTTCTATGTTACCAAATTTTATTTTGATAAAATTGAGTAAAAAGTGAGGCAAAGTGGTGATGGTAGGATAGACTTACTCTGTTTTGAAAGCTTATATGAGCGTCTGAGTTCTACACACAACTGCACGTGACCAATTCCCTACAAATAGAATCATTATTTATTGCAAATGTACCAGTACAAATAAAAACAAACTATATACATAATAAAAAACAAAAAGCCCACACATGGATGTGTATAGAAGCTTTCTGCATAATGTATAACAATTGCCAAAACTTAGAAGCAGTTCTGATGTCCTTCAGTAGGTGGGTGGCACATTCAAGCAAAGCATAGTGGTACGTGCCTGTAATCCCAGCCCTCTGGGAGACTGAGACAGAAAATTTCCAGTTTAAGCCCAGCCTGTGCCACATGGCAAGACTTTGTCTCAAAAATAAATTTTAGAAGAAGGCTAAAGATGGAGTTAAGTTTGAAGGCCCTGAATTAAGTCCTCTCTACCACAAAAAATGGCAATAAAAGTGTGATGCATTCACACAACAGAGTACAGTGTTCAGCACTGTGAGAAGTCATGGAAGAAATAGATGCTTATTGCTAAGTGAAAGAAACCAATGTGAGAAGGTTCCATTATTTGACATCCAGGAAAGGCAAAGCTCTGGAGACACTAAAAGGATCCATGGTTACTAAGGTAACTGGAAGAGAGGTTAGTGAGTATGCAGAACACATAGCGTTTTCAGAGCAGCAGAAATACTCTGTACTCTACAGTAATGATAGATGTATGTCATTTGTAAATGCATGTATGATGTATGATCATTGGTAAATGCATCTTCCAATGGGAGATGTTGACAGTGAGATATGTGGGGCAAGTGTTAAATGGGAAAATCATGTACCTTTTCTCAGTTTTGCCATGAACCTGTAACTGCTTTTAAATTAG
>PVIR01008138.1:0-20031 GCA_004026965.1 Petromus typicus
AAAAACCTGTTCCAAAAGTTGTTGAGCCATGGAAGAACACTGCCATAGGTCGCACTTTATGAGCAGCAGAGAATGAAAACCCTTCTCCCAGCAATCCTGGAAAAGGCAGCAAACTTAGGATAAAACAGACAGTGGCGATCTGGAACTCTGTTAGCCTGTGACTGCAGATTAGGATGAGAAGTAAACCAGCCAGAAACTTAAGAGTTCCAGGAGCTAAAAGAACTGTACAAGGACTGCATGAGTTTTCATACAGTCATACTTCAGTTGTTGACCTCAGTTTATTCCAATCATGTTCAAATACTGAAAAGTTCGAGAACTAAATATATTTTTCTCAGAAGAAGTATAGGTTCTCCTCATTCTTATTGTTTACTTTTATCAATACATGGAGAAAATAATAGAAAACCAAATCCAGTGAGACCTTGGTTGTCAAATGGGTCCAAGCTCAAACCTTCCACTACTTAAACAGCAAAGTTCGAAAAAAGCACTCTATTTAGTTTTCATAGGTTTGCTTGATACTCAACCAAAAATCCAACTTGGAAAGATGAGGAAGTCACACACCCTGTGTTGCCATGGACACAAAGAGGTGAGGCTTCAGTGTAAGCTTTGCCACTCTCACCCGGATACATAATTCATGCATTATGCACTAAAACATTCATCATCCTGCATTCTTTTTGCTCTTTATGGGTAAAATTTTGTAACCTTGGCTCCAAAGAAAGTTAGTGATGCCTTGGGCCGGGGAGTTAGCTCAGTGGTTCCGGCACCTGTCATGCAAGCGCAAGGGCCCGGGTTCTATTCCTTGGTAACCACATACCATACTGGGCATGGAGACTCACGCCGAGCAGCAACCAGTACCACATACCACAGTGCTGGGTGTGGTGGCTCACGCTTGTAATCCCAGCACTTGGGAGACAGAGGCAGGAGGATTGCTGTGATGTGAGTTTGAGGCTGAGCTCAGGGCCAGCCTGAACCACAAAGCGAGACCCTGTCTCAAAAAACCTAAAAAAAAAAGAAAGTTAGTGATGCCTGCAGTAAAATTAAGAGGAAAACAGTGAGATCCACAACAGGTTTAAAGAAAGAAATCATTGTGAAACTTCTTGAAGTCCCAGAAAAGTGATTTTATTTAGTGTCTGGGAATTTAACTTAGTGACATCACCACTTGCCTTGCAAATGTGAGGTTGTGAGTTCCATCCTCAGTACTGAAAAAAAAAAAATTGAGACCTCAGATCCAAATACAGATGCGCTTTGGACCATAGACTTAATTCATTCCATGACTTTAGAGAAGATATCCATGTTAGTGTTCATGAGGGAAGGGTGACTGCAGTCAGTTAGCACCTGATGCACAGTTTGCAAACAAAAATAATTTTGCCAAGCACTTCTGTTTGGTAACCAAATTTTTCACAAATAAAAATATCCATGGACCAAGATGCTAGTCCATAAGCATCTCAAAAGATGATATAAAGGTATTATCAGCATGTGAAAAAACTGATCATCATTAGTTATTAATACATATCAACTTTCCCATATGATACATCTATTTACCGAATACCCTGAAGATATTTCAGGGCGTGAAGATATTTTGCACAGGACTGAAAATATTAAGTTTTGGTGGATATTTGGAAAAACTAGATCCTTCATACATTTCTTCTGGAAATATAAAATTATATAACCAGTTTGAGTAACAGTTTGTGAATTTCTTTAAAAGTGAATATATTTACCAAAACATAGTAATTTCCCTTATAGGTTGAAATGAAAACATGCATTCTCATAAAGATTGGTATGCAAATATGCCTAGCAATTATTGATAAGATATCTATATTTGAAACAATCAGCATGTTTATCAATGAATAAAAAATGTGGCAAATTTAAACAATAAAAAGTTATTCAGCAATAAAAAGAGACACACTGCTGATTCATGATGCAGAATCGATCAGGAGTGGTGAACTTATGGCACTTATGTTGTTTTTCTTTTAAGACAAAAGATGTTCATATATGAGGTTTTTTTTTTTCCTAAACTAAAACCTCAGTATTCAGGTTTAACTGCAGGGTTTCACTTTGTGATAAATAAGTAGGTTTTAGGTTATGTTGGGCACTTGTCCTAAAAGATTCATGTCATTGGTATAAAAGAATCTCAAGTGCCAGTGAAAGAAACCAAGCATGAACGACCACATGTAGGATTTCATTTATAGGAAACAGCTAGATAAAGTGAACCTACAGAGAGCATAAGTGTGTCAATTATTTTCAAGAGTTAAGAGAAGAAGGAAGATTGGCTGAAAATAGGCATAAGAATTTTTTCTAATTATGAAACTAATTTTAACGGGGTTACAGCTGTGTAAATGTATTAGCAATCAACAAACTACTTACATTGGGTGAAATGTATAACATTTGAACTATGCCAAAATAAAGCTTTTATAAGAAGAAAATGGAAAATTATTTTTCTTCTTCAACCCAAAATAAAGGCTTCTATTACATTTTTATTTGTGTCAGGCTTTAGGAAAAGAGGAGGCAGGGGGAGGCGGAAAAGAGCATTGATAATAATACTTTGATGCATATTATTTCTAAAACAGAGTCTCAGTTAATTGAATTGAGAAGACACCCATTTAGTATGATATTACATTTCTTTTGTAGAACAGAACAAATACACCAATTTATTCACTTGGTGAAAGTAATGATTCTAACAATGAAAAGATAGAAGAAAATGACTTTGAATGTTACCAGAGTAAATCCTTCTTGGGAGGTGTCACTGGAAGTCCATGTGGAGAACCAAACACGTGGTTTGGTGAAAGAGAATCTGGATGTGCCTGATTTTCTCACTTAGGATGCGGATCTAACATGGATTATATCCAGCGAGAGGAGCTTGTGAGCTCCCTATCCAGACTCGGAAGCAACATTCCACAAGACAAAATTGCTATCCTCCATTAGGACTATTTTGATCAGTTCTTTTTAATAAAATTGTTCTTGTAGTGGCATATGACCTTATTTTCTTTTATTTACTTCATTTTTATTTTAACATTTCCCTTTTAATTTTATTTTTATTGATACATGTTTGTTATACATAATCATTCCATTTATTGTGAAGGTTGGCCATTTGTGCATGACACTTCTTAATTTTTTTACCTTCTCCACTCTCCTCCCTCCCTTATCCTGTGTCCCTTGGACTCTTTCAATCTGACTTCAGAGTCTCTAGAACAAAAATTGTAGAATCTTGAGGTCATGTGTGGTTTTTCTTTGAACTTTCTTTCCACCTCCCCCCGCCTCCCCATTCAAATCTACCTGGTTCATTCCTGGGCTTACAACACATTTGGAAGTTTACTTCTAAAATGTTTTCCTTTATGGATTTTTCTTAGGGTTGTTATGATTTTAAATGCAGCAGTTTCAAAGATTATATTAGCTCTCCGAAAATTACACTTATACGGTAATATATATTTGTGCCCCTACTAACTTTCTGTACTTTTGAAATTCTATAGTTATTCTTTGCCATTTAGATCATTATCGGCATGTAACTTGCTCTTTATATATATTCACATTTTAAAGAACACAGTGCCAGTTCCACAGGAAGAAAATGTTTTTTTTTTAATTTTTTTTTTTTTTTTTTTTTTTTTAGTTTTTTTGAGACAGGGTCTTGCTTTGTGGTTTAGGCTGGCCCTGAGCTCAGCCTCAAACTCACATCACAGCAGTCCTCCTGCCTCTGCCTCCCGAGTGCTGGGATTACAAGTGTGAGCCACCACGCCCAGCACTGTGCTATGTGGTACTGACTGCTGCTGGGCGTGAGTCTCCACCCCCAGTATTGTATGTGGTTTCCGGGAATCGAACCCGGGTCCTTATGCTTGCAAGACAGGCGCTGGAACCACTGAGCTAACTCCCCGGCCTTTTTTAAAAGTTTTGAAACAAGAAAAACTCTCTCCTTAGGACCTCTTTGACTAATTCATTTCTCACATTCACTCCCTATAGATTGCTGTCTGTATTTTCTGCACATAAATAAGATACATTTTAAAGTCTCTTTGTTATGAGGCAAAGCTGATTATGATTACCTTGCATTGCTGGTTTAAAATATTATATCCTAGTGGATTGCTGCCATCTTATTAATTACAAATTAATTTAGTTGGTGGAGATTGAAATCATTAGCTTGTTTACTTTAATTAATTGCTATTACTTGCATTGATAGAGGAGTATTTGGTAAGTGATGTGAGAGAATGACAAAGCATTTCATTTTTGGAGACTAGGTCATGAGTTAGACGAGCGCTACAAATAATGTGAATCATATCTTGTTGTGGTTGTCACTCAGATGGCCTGATGCTAACTCAGTAAGTTTGATTCATTCACGGAAATGTCAAAGGGCTTTTCCTGAAATGTACCTTCTGGAGACTTACATAAAAGCCTTTGGTGGACTCATTTCACTATTAAGGGCTGTCACCTTACTGTCCACAGACTCTTTGAGATAATATCTGGGATCTCTCTGGTTTAAGTGATATTAGACGTTTCCGTTCAATTCCAGGCTAAGGTTTGTTCATTTCTACATTGAGATGATAATTACGACATCTTGAGTGCTAGGTCCTCAGGACAAAGAGAAATGATCTGTCTATATTGTGGAAAGGATAGAAAGAAGAAAAGGAACATAACTGGTTTCCTTCAGGACTTTGATAAAATCATCAGTCAGTCATAAAAGGGGACTCATGGCAATCACCCATAATCACCACCATCTTAATGCTACCACACTGAGTTTTGGGGTCATATTCACAGCATGATAGCAGATTATAGCATTGAAGTGATCAATAAATAATAGGAGAAGTGATACCTGACCCACAAGGAAATGCTCACTCAAGGTTAATTGTATTATTTGTATTATTTTTATAGATATTGATAAACTCACTCTGATCCCACTTGTTTTCCTTCAGATGTCTCATTTTCCTTCATTTTGTTTTTCTGTAATTCTTAGACACTTGAATATTCTTTACCTGGAACTGGATGCAATAAAGATGAATGGGATAATCTAAATATCTAAAACAGCATTTTACTTTTATCTTTTTTTAAACATAAAGGGTATTTTCTTTCTCTTTCATTGATGATTGCATGACTCAGATTCTATGCCTAAAATTTAATTGCTAGAAGTTTTAATTCTTACATTAAGTATTCACATTAGTCATCTCTCTCATTGCTGAGATACAATACTGACACCCACAACCTCCAGGAGAAAAGCTAACAGTTGCAGGAAATTCAGAACATGGCAGGCAGGCTCCCACGCACAGACCTCACAGGAGAAGAATGCGGTGGAACAAAGCTGCTTAGTTCATGGTGGCTAGGAAGCAGAGCCAAAGAACAAAGACAGGCAAGAGGGAGCATCCAGAGACAGTATTCAAGGCCACACCTTTGTGACCCATTGAGACCACCACTAGTGTGCTCTGCCAATTGCCTGAGCAGATCCATAGTCACTTTAAAAGTGCCTTTTGCAAATATTATCCTTACAGTTTACTCTTTATAAATGTAATTTTGTGACATATATTTAAAGAAGATTCACTGATTTATATATATGTGTACATATATGTATATATACTTTTACATATTTATATCCATATAGTATTTACATATGTATATAAACATATATGTATATGCATACATACATGTATTTAAGTAATGATTCTGGAGCACTTTCTACATATCAGCCCCTCTTTTAGTTTACTAATGTATATCTTAACAATGACCACTGGATTTAAAAACATGGAAGTCATTGATAATCTTAATAGTTGAAAATTCAATTGGAATATGATTAAGAGAACACAAAAGCAGAAAAAATGAAGAATCTAAATGTAGATAAATAGATAATAAATAAAAACTGAAGAATGTAAATATGTAATTTATTTGAAATTTTTTACTGAAAGAACCTATTTAATAGAGAATGAAACAAAAACTTCAGAGTTGTGGGAAATTAGTTTGGAGTTGAAAAAATAGCTTGCTTATACACTAGTGAGAACACCCAGTATGAGAGGCAAATGTCATTTGATACATGAAAGAGAGGAGACATTTGCTGAAGCCATATTCTTAAGGAAGTCAGAGGCAATAGAATCTGTGCCTTCAAGAGTCCTTCACAGTGAAAGAGAAGAAAAAGTTGAACATTGACAGCACGTGTTCATTACTAGTCCAGTTGGGCTCAGTCACATTTTCCTTTTACTGGTAGGTCTGCCACAGATCTGCTTCCCACATAATGTATCCTTAACATCTGTGGGAGTGTATAGCTTATGCTCCCTTTATTGAGTCCTCTCTTCCCCATGTCACCTAGGGTTCATTGCTAGCTTTTCATTTGTCACATCTTAAAATTCTGTTCGTGTATCTCTACCCCTCTCATAAGTACCTTTGAGCCTATAGTGCCTGTCACCAGCGAGGTCAGGAATAATGTGAAGGATGGAAATCAACATTTCCCTGTAGTGAAGAGAGTCTGTTTCTAAATGCTTTAACCTAAGCAGTAGTTAGCTTGCTAATTTTTGCTTTCAGTTTATGCCAATCATCCCTATCTTGTGTAGTCAGATTTAATCCATGAAACACAAGGAACATCCCTAGAATGTATGTGAGTCCATGTATGTTTCCATGCATTTACTTTTAATTAGAAATTATTTTAAAGAACTATGGGTACACTAGCATATGGGTAGCCAAGTGGACAGGGGACATTCTATTTCTCACATCCTGGTACCTGTGCTGAGTTGTACTATGCTCCCTTGACTTATCCAGTGACGATGAGGGCAGCATTGATACTACAGGCTTGGGTAGAAGTGTTGCTGAACCCCAGATCCGTGCTGAGAGAAAACTGCCTTTTTCCATTAGTTATGATAGAAGAGAGAAATTTTAATTGCTTTAATTATTGCCTCAGGTTTCTTTGAAATTCTCTTGCTCCTCTATACAGCCATGATAACATCACAGCTTCTCTGTGAATCTGTTCCAGGAGCAGTAGGGGACATTGACTTGATTCACATGAAATAGCCTTTGATTTCTTCTTATGTAAAAGCTGCTTATCATGGTTACCACCTTGGCTTTGCCAGTTGCTCTGAACTAATTTCTCATTTGTATTAGCAGAATGATGTTTTATTGAAATGAAAGTTCTGAAGAACTCTTTTTGTTTTGGAGGCAAGATAAAGAGAAAAATCACCTGTAAACCTTCCTTCACTATAGGCTTTCAGGGAACCTTGAGTTCACTCACTTAGGAGATAATCCTAGATTGACACTCGAAACAGAAATGGCCAACAGGATAATAGATAAAATTTGGGAAAAGAAAAGTTTATAGCGTAGATAATAGCTTGATGACATTGTTCATTTCTTGCTTTTAAAAGTTATACTCTGGTTATATGAGATATGAACATATGGCAAATCTAGATGAATTCTTTGTACTCTGAGCAAGTCTTTTGTAAGTCTAGAATGTTCTTTGACATAACCACTAAGCTTTCATGTCAAACCTACTTAAATTCATCCAACTTTGCATGATTAATGTCTCAAAGCTAAATCTTAACCTGTGTAGGCTGGATGACAATGAGAAAATTGAGGCTATATCTTTGAGTAAACAGGAATTCTGTTAGAAATTAAAGATTGCAGAGTCAGAGTAGTCATTGGGAGGAGTGACATTGTGGAAGTCCTTGAAAATAATCAGAATTTGCCTGAGTAATGATTACATTCATTTTTGACATGTTGTCATGAAAGATAGATTCAAGTAAGGTCTATACACTAAATGAGCTCATTAGAGTCAATGGGTAGAAGGTATAAAATATGTATTCAGTTTATTGTATAGAAGAAAATTCTAACAATATGATTTATCCAAGAGTAAAATGGATCATAACACGTATTTATTGTTATTAGTAGTATACCAGGTGACTTTTTTGATAAAATTTTGCAAAGGAATCCTGAGTTAAAGATGGAGAAACAAAGAAACAAGCTATGAAGTCTTTGCCAGCTTTTTTTTTTTTTTTTTTTTTTTAGGTTTTTTTGAGACAGGGTCTTGCTTTGTGGTTCAGGCTGGCCCTGAGCTCAACCTCAAACTCACGTCACAATCCTCCTGCCTCTGCCTCCCGAGTGCTGGGATTACAGGCGTGAGCCACCACGCCTGGCACTGTGGTATGTGGTACTGGTTGCTGCTGGGTGTGGGTCTCCACACCCAGTATTGTTATGTGGTTACCGAGGAATCAAACCCGGGCCCTTGCGCTTGCAAGACAGGCGCTGGAATCACTGAGCTAACTCCCCGGCCCTTTGCCAGCTTTTATAGTTAATTTGATTTTGTTTTCATACCAAATGAATGATGCTATCAAATATCTAATTTCCTGTATTAATACATACTACTGCTAACGCTACTATTCTGTGAGTGTGTGTGTGTGTGTGTGTGTGTGTGTGCCCATCCCCTAGGGTACAGAGTATTTGAAATATTTGCATTAAAATAATATTTTTATAGGTTATAAATGTGGATAATATTAGATATTCCACAGTTCCTATTAACTATGATTTATTTGTCAATAGAACAGTAGCCCCAAGCTGCTCCAAATATATCTACAGGGTGCAGGACTGAAATTAATGTGCTTAAATGTGGAGAGCATGCTGGCTGGGTTTGGTGATGTTTGGTGCCCAAAGGTTCTCACCTTGATGGATAGTTTTGTTTCTTCCTTGATCAATGCATGAATCATCTCTCTTAGTTCAACTAAGAGAGAAAATAGCAGGGGGTTCTGCCTACTGCTGGATTAAGTTCAAAACCTAGAGATAACTTTGCATTTGTGGAAGAAATACAAACAAGTATGTTTATTTGAATCATTGGCATATGACCCATTTTCAAGTTAAAATTGCCTATGCTAATGTAGAAAAGGACCAGCATTTTTACTCATCTCGTTGGAGGGGCTTAGATGAATAAGATGAAATTATGGAAGCTAGAGTTGCAGGGAATCAGTTGATTTGTTAAACAATAACACATCATATTATAACAGCTATTAGTTCAAAGGAAACTATTAAAATATCAATATTGAATGGATATCATTTTTTTCAGGTAATCAAATTATATCTAAGAAAGCAATATGATATCCACACTGGTCAGTTTTGTTTTAATCTCTGTTATGAAGGAAAAGAATCCTGTATTTTAGAACAAAGGCACAAATGCTACCCTAACAATCTCTTGTTTTCAGATGTGCCACAGAAAATCAATATGAGGGGAAAAGTACAATTTCCGAAAGTTTCATGCATTTCAGATATTTTAAGACACTGTTAAGAATATGTAGAAGTAGTAAAACGAAAGGAAAATCCTGCAAGATGAATTTCTCATTGAGTTAAATTTAGCAAAGTGATATATTTGATAAAGGAGCCCGTTTATGTAAATAAATTTCTTTCAGGCTAAGAACAGTTTCCTTGAAACAAAATGGCTGCTCTTGAAACAAAAACGGTGTTGAAATCAGGCACATTCTTTAGAATTTAAACCTTTTTCAATTTAGCAATTTTAGTTTCTTTCTTTCTTTATTTTGGTGGTATCAGGGATCAAGTTTGGGCCTTTGTGCTTGCAAAGTAGGCATGGTTCCACTGACTAAATCCCTAGAACTATAACAACTTTAGAAAAATGGCTTGTTTTATCTGTCATGCTACTTCTTTTTTCCCTCATCTTTTTGGAAAGTTACTATGTATTTAAAAGCTGACCTACGATCCAGAAGAGATATCTTGAGTAATTAGCATACTGTCTGGTATGACATAGACACTCATTAAAATTTTCATTAAAAATTAATTGTATCTGCTACACAGTAATCTCCATTACGACAAGTGATATGTATGTGACTATTGTTCGCATTCTGTGAAATTGGTGCAATGCTTTGGACATAATAACTGACCACTAAATATTTATGGACTTAATTATTTTAGTAATTTCAGTCCTAGTCACACTGGAACTTAACTGAAATGTTCTTTGTTATTGGAGATACTGTCATTGAAAGAGGCAGATTCTCTCTCTCTCTCTCTCTCTTTCTCTGAGACAAGATCTAGCTTTTGTACTTCAGGCTGGCCCTGAGCTCAGCCTCCAACCCACAGCAATCCTTCTGCCTCTGCCTCTGGAGTGCTGGCGTGAGCCACTGCGCCCAGTACTGTGGTATATGGTACTGATTGCTGGTGAGCATGAGTCTACATGCCCGGTATTGTTGTATGTGGTTACTCTGGATTGAACCTGGGTCCTTGTACTTGCAAGGCAGGCGCTGGAACCACTGAGCTAAATCCTTAAGCATGGTGATAATGAATGCCTTGAAGATGATTTGCAAAGTAATGAGCAAATCAAAGCCTTCTAGAACTAGCATCATATTTAAATGTCACATCAAGACAGCCATTTTAGTTTGATGGAAACTATTATTCATGTAAGATTTGGAATTTTCTTCATCTGTCTCTCTCCCTAGTCAGAGAAAAGGTGGCACCAACTCTTTCCAGGTGACTGTTAGTCTCTTCCTAGAGCCTCTCAACCCACCCAGGAATAGCAAGGAGTGTGTTCCGCAAACATATGAGATGCCCTCAAGCTTTCAGAGCATCATGTTATGTAGACTAATTAATCCAGAAAGAGCCTCATTATTTTTGAAATTTCTGCCACTGGGTCTCTGTAGTTAAGTTTCCCTGATGAGGATTTTTGATTTGAAACAACAATAAAAAATCAAACATTTTTTTTTTTTTGCCTTCCCTTCTATTTTCACCCATTTCCTTCACAACACAGTTGAGATGCCTGAGTTTTTTCTGATCTTTTACTTTTTTGTGTAATGAAAAATTGACTTTTATTTCACATTGAATGGAATGGGTTATTCTGTACTGATGTCTCCACATCCTTCATTAAGTATTCTCTAAATGCACCTGACTGCTGTCTTAATGTCAATGGCCATACCAAATGTATAGGTAGATTGTAGCAGTTTAAAGCAGTGTTTCCCCAACCCTAGTGGGAAGTTCATTTCCAAGGTGAAATACAATAAACCTTTGCTATTGGTGCATATTTTGGAGACCAGGAACAGTGACCTGTTGTCTGGTGTTAACTGTATGGGACCTTAGAGACTTAATTATCAGTGCAGCCAATGGGAAAATCACACCTTATATAAAGTTCTAATGAAACTGAATAGGGAATGTAGCAGTGGGAGAATCCATTCACATCGTGTTGTACATCGGAAACCATGAAGCTTTGAACTCAGAAAAACTGTGGCTTGAATTTCGGACTCTGTGATTTATGTGATGCCTGTGAGCTTTGGTATGCTGGCTTAGAAAACAAGAATACTTATATTCACACCTCAGGTGGTAGTTCCAAAGCCAAACAGAAAAACTGCAAATGTATTATATATGTTTCCTTGCCTCTTTCTAGCCATTTGAGAAGCAAGATTTGTCTTTGGAACTTAAACTTTGTTTTGCTGAATAATTTTGGAAAATTACTTAGCTTTCGTTTTATGTTTTTTTTCCTTTTATTTCTTACGTACTTATTGTTGAATGTGCTATTTTACCTTACATTTTTTCTTTTTAAATTAAGTTTATTGGTACATTTTAGATATACATAAAATCACATTCATCATAAGGACTTTGTACTTAATTATATTATCTTAATTCCTCTCCCCCCTCTTTCCTACCTTCCTTCAGCCCTTCTTCTCTTCCTTATTTGAAAGCACTGTTTCCATTTTTCTCACTTTTACTTTGTCATCTCTTTTATCCTCTAACAACCCCAGTTCTTCTATTTGAGCATTTCTTTACATTTTATAATATCTGTTATGCTCTTTGGTTCTCATTTGCATTTTCAGTTTCACAACATGAGAGAAACAATATGGTATTTATACATGTGTATGGTTTATTTCAAATGAAAATTATCATCTAATTTGCCATTCATATATCCATTTACCTAGAAACGTCTTAGGTTTATCTTTCTCCATGGCTGAGTAATATGCCCCAATATTAAAAAAAAGTACCATGGATACGTGGGGCACTCTGGACACCACCTATGTGTTGTTAGCCTATTGATTGTCTCCTACTGAGTGTCTCCTCAAGTTATGAATACACAAGCTTTCAAAATGATTCATCCCTCAAAAGTTATTTATTGCTCAAAAGTTATTATTATTACTGTACCCTACAATAATTCTAAGACTTCTTACAGTCTTGGGAGTTTGGCAACAGAGGAAACACAAGAACTAAGATAACTAGTCCCCAGCATCAGTGCATCCTCTTCGCAACAAGGCGTTTGTGCTTCTCTGTTCTTCTGTGAGCTGCCAGTTTCTGAGTTGATGGTGTGGCCAGTAGCTGCACTTCCGGAGAGAGTGTGGGGGTGGCAGGAAACAGTCAGCAGACCTGATTACTGTCCCCTTCACTCCCCTGTGGTCTCTGCCCACTCTCAGATCACAGCACAGCCTTCTGATTTGTAGACAATGTCCAGAACAGAAAAGCTTTTGGATCCCCTACCCAAGAGTTTCTGGTAAGTTTTACTGTACATTCTTCAGATCCACTCTCTCCCTTTCTTCAGTAGTTTCTCTAGAATGTTATTTTGAGGGGACTTAGCCAACAGTTTTTGCTAATTTGTCATCCTGACAGCAACATATTAGTTCCACTACATAAAAAATAGCAATTTAATATCATCTTTATGAAACTGTCTTGAAAATGGAAGAAGACAGTGCAACATAGCACAGCTGCTGTGCTAAGTACATACACTAGGTATTTATTCTAAGTTTCTATGTTTTCAGAAGATGTAACATCCCCACAGTAGCCTAATACAGGGCAGTGACCACCAGTAGGAAAATGACATGTTAGAGGTCATTCCCTCTATAAAAGTGCTTCTGATCCTCGACTGCACAGTGAAGACAGTCAAGGAGCTCACACGGCTCTGCACTTCGGTCCAGTTAAATCATATTTTTCCAGAAAAGGACTCACATATTTGCACTTCAAGAAAATCTCAGGTGATCTCAATGTGCATTCAGAATTAAGAGTTTCTGAATGCGGTCCCTTCACTTGCAATGTTTCCTCTTTCTTTTAGACCCAATCTGAATGATTATGAAGAAGAATGAAATTTCTTGGTGAGATATTAAATTTCTATGTATTATCATGAAATAATATTTCATGACCACCCACTGATATGCAAACACATTGTGTCAACAATACACCATATATTTTAAGGTATTCAGGAACAAGATGGGATTGAGGTGGAAAAAGAGTATGGCAGTTCTGAATGGCATGTAATCTGTTTCATTGCCAGAAGACATAGTGAAAATGACAAAACATTCCTAAAGCTGAGCCTTTTGGAAAAGGATTTTTAAACTTGAATTTGAACAAAGAATATAGTTATATTACCTGAGAAGATTGTGTCATTCATTTTTATAAAGTTTATGTGCAGGCGTTTCCACATGGTGAACTTTTATGATTCTGGTTTATTTGACTCATCCATACTTCTTCTAGCTCTGTAGATTTGAAATCAACCAGATTTGGAGCACAGTTTCCAGACTTGCTGTAAACTCTAGCATCTTGACTTTGTCTGCCAACTAGAGTTATATCTGTATGCTCTTTCCATGGAGTGAGGTATAGGAAGAGGCAGGAGGAAGACTTGGCACAGCCGGCTCTTAATCAGGAAGAGAGAAAGAGTACAGATGGCCCTGCCAGCGGGGGTGAGGAACTGAAAGCTCTGGAAGAGACTACATTTGAAGATAGATTATGAACTTTTCCTAGAAAAGGTTGATGGAGCAAGAGTTACTAAAAGTCTATGTAGCTACATTGAATGAAAGGAGAGGCAAAGACAAACACATAGAAAACCTCACATCCAGCTTCTTAACGATGACATTTTCAAACTCTTAAAATGTTCATAGTCAGTGCAACAGAGAGCTGAAATTTGGCAATTTAGTAGTGTGATTCTTGTGTTTTCTTTCAATTTTAAAGGTGCCTGCAATTGTCACTTGCTGTAACAACCAGCCAGCAGCTAAGAGCAGATTGCTAGCAATAGGATGAGGAAAAGGATAACACATGGAGGGATAAAAGTGATCTCTATGGTAACCCTGGAGAAAAAGTGCATTGGCAGTAAAGCACGGCTAGAGTATTCTTTACATCTCCTAACAGTATTCATTTCTTAAGACATCCCAGCAGCCCATTCACTAGTGTCTCCGAATCAGCATACAGTTTGGAACGGATCCATTTCTTTTCCTCAGTCGCAATAAATTTCTCTCTCCTTTCCCCTCTTCTCTCTGCTTCTACTCTGCTAAGTGACAGTTAATTTAACGTAGGACTTCTTACAACAGATTGAATGTTAATGCATTCATTAAAAAATAATAACAAGCATTTATTGAGTGCTTTCTATGTGTCAGGAAGTGTATTAAAAGTGTTCACATATATTATCTCCAAGCAAGTTAACATTTTCATTTTGAAAAGATTCTAATAATTTTATCCAAGAAAATGGTCCAAGTGACACAACTTGAGGCTCCTGGCAGGGAGGAGAAGGTTTATTTATTGACTGGAAAACATAATAGAGCTTCTTAAATCATATCTGTGGTCTAACATCTACTTCAGCAGTGGCAAGATATATATTAAAATCATATAAAGGACAAGTCACATGCCTTTGTTAAAGAATAACTGTTTTTTGAACTGCAATATTTAGCTACCTACTACTTAAAAATTACTGAGGTGTGGGTTTCTTTCAAGAATAAAAGGAATATAATCACTAAGATCTTTATGGACCATTGGTGGACTATATTTGACTTTCTATTTTTAATTATCCATATATATATTTTAGTATGTGGGCACTGTTACCTTTGAGTTTCGAGCTTTCTTTCTCACTTCCTCCTTTTCTCTCTGTCTCTCTCTCTTTTTCTTTCTCTGTCTATCTCTCTCCCCCTTTTCAGGGTGTCAAACCCAAGACCTCAAATATGCTAGACAAATGCCCTACCCACCACTGAGCAACATCCCCAAAGCTTGATCCAGGTTTTAGAAACTGAATCTTCAAGGTCAGTTTTAGGGTTTCCAAGGGTATCAGTTCAGGACAGTATTTTGAAAATCTTCTATCTATCAAGAACTGTGTCCTAATCTAATTTAAGCATGGTGACATATTTGGTGGAGTTACTTATATTCCAAGTTAGTAGATGAAAGATAATAATAGTTTCAGGAAGACTATTTTAATGAAGTACTATAATATTTGGAAACAATAATATTTTATTAATATGTATTAACTATGTATTAATGTGATCCAGTGTGTATTTAAACACATACTGAACATACACCAATCAAATCAACCTATCCCCCTCTTACACTTGCTAGGTTCTAGAAATCACTGTACTACAGTCACTAGGACTTATTGTTAGCTCCCACACATGAGAGAGAGAGAGCATGCAGCACTGTCTCTCTGTGCATGGCTTATTTCACTTCCCAGAATGTTTTCCAGTTCAGTCATTTTGCTACTGCTGACAGGATTTCATTTTCTATAGCCAACTGTTTGTTAATACATTTTAGATAAACATAATAACATTCATCATAGAGGTTCTGTACCTGTACATGATACATCTCACTTCCTTTTTTCTCTCCTCCACCCCCCTCCTATGTACAAAAGCTTTCTGTCTGTTTTTCTCCTTTCAGTTTTCTTCTTGGCCCTTCCTTTCCTCCTCCTTCCCTTATTCCCTTTCCCATTTGAAGATTTTTTTCCCATTTGCTAATATCTATTATAGATTTTAGTCCTTACTTCCACTTTCAGTTTTTCACACCAAAGAAACAATGTGATATTTACACATATGTGCCTAATTTAGAGTGTGGCCTCAAGCTGTATCCATTTAGTTATAAATGTCTCAAGCACATCCTTATTTATGACAGAATAGTACTTTGTTGTATAAAAAGACCATGTCTTCTTTATCCATTTGTTAGTTGATGGGCATTTGGGCTGTTTCCAAGATTTAGTTATTATAAAGTGTGCTGCTATAAACATGGGTGTCCGTATTTTGTATAGTATGTTTTTAATTATTTTGGGAAGACACTAAGAAGGGGATCATCTAGGACAAATGGGACCTCTGGCTTTAGTTTTTGTAGGAATTGTTACATTGATTTCCATACTGGTTGTGCCAGTCTAAACTTCCACCAACAGTGAGAAGGGGTCCATTTTCCTCAAGATTTTCACTCTGAAGTCAGGAAAAGACAAGAAAGTCCACTGTCACCACTCATTAAATATGGGTCTGGAAACCGTAACTAGAACAACAAGACAAGAGAAAGAAATGAAAAGAATAGGGATAGGAAAGGAAGAAATTAAATTATCATTATATGCAGATGATTTGACACACTACATAGAATACCTCAAAAGCTCCACCAAAAGAGTTCTAGATTTAAGAACCAAATTTAGTAACATTGCTGAATATAAACTCAGCACTCAAAAATCAATAGTATTCCTGTGCACAAATAATACATTCACTGAGAGAGAAATTAGGGAACTAGCACCTTTCACAAACTGCATCAAGAGAAATGAAATAATTAGAAGTCAATCTAACAAAAGAAGTAAAAGATCATTACAATGAAAACTACAGCATTCTGGAAAATAAGAGCAAAGAAGAAATCAGAAAATGGAAAAATATCACTTTTGGGAGATAGAAAGAACCAATACAATGACAATGGCCATATTATGGTCATTATTATTTTAAAATAATAAGCACTCTAACTGGGGTGGAACAAAGTCCCATTGTAATTTTAATTTGTAGTTTCTTGACAGTTAAGAGTATTGAGTATTTTAAAACATTTCTGAATTATTTGTAAGTCATTTGAAAGTGTCTATTCAGATCATTTGCCCGTTTTTAAATATGATTTTTTGTTGTTTTTTATATACCTTATTTTTTCCTGGACTTTTATCTTTTATAGCTGTTAAATATTTTCTTCCACTCTGTAGGGAATCTTTTTACTATGTTAATTGATTTCTCTGTACAGAAGATTTTTCTTTTAATATAATCCTATTTGTCTATTTTTTCCTTGTTTTCTATTCTTCTGGGGTCACATCCAAAAATTATTGCCTATGTCCTCTTCTTGAAAAGGATCCTCTGTGTTTTCTTCTAGTAAATTAATATTTCAGTTTTGTAATTTTTATTTTATGTCTTTCATTTTTTGTTGAATTTATTCCTAGATACTTAATTTTTCATAGCTATTTGTTTTTGAAAAGTCTCATTTTATGAATATATTAAAAACATTACTAAATCTGTAGATTCATTTTATATCATATAATTTTGCTAAAACTGTACATTAGTTCTAACAATCTTTCAGTGGGAAATAAATTTAAGGTCTTTCTATATGTAGAACCATATCCTCTGCAAACAGGAATACGTTGATTTCTTTGCTCCCTGCTTGTTTGTCTTTGATTTATTTCCTGGTCTCATTACTCTCTTTTAAACTCAAATTAATATACTGAATTCAAAAGACAAGGGATGACATTTGTCTCACTTTCCAGATCTAAACGTAAAGGTTTCCAACATTTCCCCATCCAATATCATGTTAGCTACTGTTCTGTCAGTAATTTTTTTGAGGTACAATCCGTCTGTGCCCAAATCTTCCTATCTATCACCAAATGATTGACACTCCTTTCTGCATCTGTTAGAGTTACATCTAAAAAGTCCTCCAAAATCCTCTTGTAAAAAGACTCCCAGGCAGGGATTTGGAAATGACTGGATCATAGGAGCCCTGTACTCACCGTCCCATGAGCATAGCCATGAGTGCTGGGACCTGTTGAATCAGGAGTCTGGCCCATGTAAGCTATGTAGAACTCACATCCCACCACAATCTGCCACAGGTGCTGTAGAACTGCAAGATTAAATGTTCTCCCTGTTGGATTTCATTCTTGCTTTGGCCTGATTCCCTCCTATCACACTATTCCTCCTTTCGGAATGGGGATATGTACTGGATAGAATTGTGTGTCAGGTGTGTGTAATTTTCTTTTTGACTTTTACACTGGCTCACAGCTAAGTTTTCTTTGAATTTCAGAGAAGACTTTAATGTGGACATTTCAGAAAATGTTAAAACTGTCAAAACTCTGGTGACTGTTAGAGATTAAAAATGCATTTTCCATAGAGACACACATGAAACTTTGGAGTCAGAGCCGAATGTTTTGACTTCGATCTAGAATGCCCCAAACCTCATGTTCAGAGGTAGGGTTTGTGTAAAGTGATGAGAACAGTGGGGTACGGTACTCATTAGTGCTTTGATCCACTGGTGCATTCATAGCTTAATGCATGGTTTGGAGCAGGGGCCTAGTCAGAAGTAATTATAGTTATTTATTGGTTTCGTGTTGCCTTGTTTTTTTCATATTTGTTGTCCTCCCATATTGATATCTAATATTTGGTTGATGAGTTTTTCATAGCACTTTTTTTTAGTTTTATATCTTTATGGGTACATTACATATATACATCATGATTGCACTCAACAATGACAATTTGTACCAGTATATGACACAACTTAATTCTCATTTTTTTCCATAGTCCTACCCACCCTACCACCTCCACCCCCTATATACATAAACTTTGTTTCCTTTCTTTTTTGTTATAATCTCATTATTTTTCCCCTTCACCCCATTATGCTTTGAGTATTTTCTATTTCACAATATATAACATATGTTATAGAACTCTTTTACATCTTTATTGTCTCACACCAGACAAAAGATATGATATTTTCATAGCACTTTTATGAGGTATAGAGAAATATTTAATGCAAGATAGCCAAATAAATAAGCATTTCTAAGATTGTCTTATAATGGCCAATGACCTCTTGTGTGGTTAGGGATGGAAAACTGCAAAAGGACTGTTTGTGATTGGAGATGTGAAGAATATAGTTGAAGGCCTGGAGCTCAATGTAGAGTCTTGTATGAGTCCATATTGAGAGGCCAAAGAGTCTGCCATCGAAGGCTGATGGGCCTGTGCTGGAGGCTGAAATATCTGCACAGTAAGTCAGGAGACACTATCCAAGGTAAACATGAAGGACCTTTGAAGAAAAGAAGCGAGCCTTCCTTCTTCATTTACCTTTTTTTTCCATTCAGGCTACAATTCAGCCTATCATTTGATGTCACTCACACCCAAGGTGCATCTTTTGTCTTCAGTAAACTGCTTCAGCTCTAGCCACACCCAGAACTATGCCGACTAATTTAATTGGGCAATTTTTACTCAAGTTGACACAATCTGTTGACTACTGCAGGAGGTAAGTGGTTTTCTTTTAAAAGTGATTCTTGTCATATTGGGTTTTATGAGCAATATCAACTTTCATTCCAGCTGGGCTTTTTGGTGTAGTCTCCCTATAAATTCTTGGCTAATATCAATGGTACAGTGTATACCATGGCTACGGAAGGTACTTGCTGGCCCTGATGTTCAGGGTTAGAAGACACTAGCAGCTCATGAAGGTAGAGTTGAGACAGCACTGAAGGGCATTCAGTGTGTGGTCACTCCTCCAGTGGGACTGGTGACACCACTCGAATTATTGATGTTTCCTCAGGCACCGCTGAGGTGAGCTCTATTGCTATCAGTGTCCTCTGGGTATAGGAGACTAGGAAGACATACTGTCAGACTAAGTAATGTAGGCCTTGACTCTGCATGAGGACGGCAACCAGAACTGCAGTACTCATTTTGTGGCACTTCTACTCAGTCCTGAGAGCAGCAGTGTTTGCCCAGATGGAGCCTGTGGTGGGCTGGAAGAAGAAAAAGCTAGGTGGGGCAACACTGGAAACCATGGTGTTTGCTACCATTGCCCTTAGCAGTGTGTATTCAGCAGCATATTGTTGACTGGACTTGTGGAATTAGGTGTTTGTTCCCCCTCTGCAATAGAATGTGCAGACCCTGCAGGGTCATGGGCATCAGAAACTGCGAGGGTGCCTGCTTTCAGTCCTTGCATTAGCATGAGGGCATGCGTCATGGCCTTGAGGACCCTTGTCCTGAACTCATGGCTCTCAAGGGTAGCACCTTTCATTCTTTTTGGTTCTGTATGGTTGTAACACTGATGTGGTTCTGTGTGATTATAACCCTTGTTTGATAGGAGGTTTATTTCCTGAGATGGAGATATTTAGGAATTTTTGATCCCAGAACAGTCTTAGGAAAAGTTTATGTTTATCAGTGTAACATT
>PVIR01008138.1:20131-58045 GCA_004026965.1 Petromus typicus
ATCCTCCTGCCTCTGCCTCCCGAGTGCTGGGATTACAGGCATGAGCCACCACGCCCGGCACTGTGGTATGTGGTACTGGTTGCTGCTGGGTGTGGGTCTCCACACCCAGTATTGTTATGTGGTTACCGGGGAATCGAACCCGGGTCCTTGCGCTTGCAAGACAGGCGCCGGAACCACTGAGCTAACTCTCCGGCCCAACAAAAGCACTTTTTAAAAAAAGATCTATCCAGAATTATTAACATTCTTTATTCTAGTAGAACTTACAGGTTCATTCTACTTTGGCTAAAAGTAGAGAACACTAATTTATGAAATTTAATTCATTTGAACTATGAATAAAAATAGAACAAGGTTTTTTTTTTCCTTCAGTTACAGAATATTTTGCTCATCTACTTTGGAATTTTGCTCATTAATTTGGGAGGCCATTTTAGATGAAGTGAATTCTTCTCTGGTTAATTTTTTATAGTCACATATGTAGTACAATATGTGGTCATTTCTCAGTTGCTTGTTACTAATGTCACTGGAAGATCGACAGTATTTATTACCATAGCCCAATTTCTTATGCTGGCATTGGAAGTATATTAAATATGTCTCTATCCAAACTGTATCCTTGATGCTTTCACACCATACATGCTGTACTACGTAACGTAAGTCGCTCTCCTCCTTTACTTAAAAATGATTGAGATTTCTGAGGCTACATTTATGAGCAACGTATCCTTTAACCCACAGCACAGCATCTTTCTCATGACAACGTCAAAGCACTAGAATGATCAATATTTCTGACATCGTAGTTCCTCCATTTTTACCTGACTCCATCATCAACCGTCAAAGTGCAAGCCAAACTTCACTTTTCATTTTGAAACCTGTCTTTATTTTCTCAGAACCAGAGGTGATCTTTCCAAATCTTGTACTTAGAATGTGTACTTTATATTTTCAAGATACTTATTAAAGTTAGAAGTACCTAATAAACTGAGAATTTAAGTAGTAGCAAATATTGACTCAGCTCTCAAACTGTGCCCTGTTTCATTCCCAGGCAACACAAGGAATTTATAGACACGTTGCTGGGTATATTAACTTTTTGAGAAAAAAACACAAAACCTGCTATCGGTCATTCTTTGCATAAACTACAAGCTTGAAGGGATGTTTATATTAAATCATTGTGTTTCTTCTCATCATATCACATTTTCTGAAGCTGACGCTTTTTGGAGTGGCTGGTATTACAGAAAAACAAGTACTATGCAAAGAGTAAAATGGGCAAAAACAAAGATAGCGGTGTCCAATATGATCCCAGTGTTTGAAGATATGTACTGTGTTGTATAGACTATACATCATATTGACAACTGCACATAGGATAAATGTAGTTTTTTTCAATTTTATGTATTATTTTAAATGAGTAAGTTATAATATAGATTCCAAATGAGCTGGTTGGACTTAAATCACTTAATAGGTGAGTCTGTTTGTTTTTATTATCTTTTTCACTAAGTGGAGGCTGTGAAAAAAAATATGAGCTATGAAGGATAATAATTTGGGAACTTCTGGATGCAGCAAGATATTTACTTGCTTTGTAGTGTCCCAAACACAATTGTGTGGTAGACATTCAATGTTTACTTTTATACTGGAAATACCTTTGGCCCATGGGTCTAATAGTGAATTAGGTCTAGTTCTGTCTTCACATAAAATGCACTAAATTTACAGTGGATCTTACACTGAGAATGCTGCCAGCATCAGATACCCGCACATGCGTGGGGCTACATGAGATAGACTCCCCAGCAGTGAAACACAATGAGAACTTTCTCTTTGGCCATTACTAAAATATAGGCCATTTTAAAAAAAAATCAAAATCAAATCTTTATTGGTACATTATCTATACACATCATGATTGCATCCAACATTGAGAATTTGTACCAGCATATGGCACAACTTAATTCTCATTTTTTTCCCATTCCTCTACCCACCCTACAACCTCTACAAGTCCCTTATCTTAAGGAAAACAAAACAAAACAAAACAAAACATCTTTTCTGTATTTTGGACTCTTCAATGTTTGAGGAATAAGAAGGAAAAGAAAAAGGCCTTCAAAGCGATACTAGACATTTGGCATTATGAAAACTTCACCAAGGAAGGTGACTGTCGGGGTTAGTGTGAACACGGGGAGTTGGCCTGAGTTGGTATGAGCGACCTCCCAAGAATGCTTAGAGGTTTGGTTCTGCCGGAAGCTCCCTCAGCAGTGGCATATATACTTGCGCTCCATGTACTAACCCCTATCATCTCATGTTGGATAGCAGCAAATTAGCATCAGTTTCTTAGAAGAAATCCTTTCTAGAAGGACTTGTGCCTGTACAATGAATTATAATGCAAAGGATGGGAGAATTTTGTCTTTGATCAGATAGGAAAGTTTCTATGTCTGAGATATTTTCAGGAAATGGCAACCCAGAGTCTGACATCACAAGTGAGAAGATGGAAAAGCCCAAATCAGGGACTATTGGGATGGGCGGATGGCAGAGGGAAGTAAAGAGGGTCTAGCAAGAGTCCCGGAGAACAGAGAAATCATGCTTTGCAGATTTTACAGCTTTGCCTCGGGCTAGGCCTGGAGCTACCAGACAGTTTGTCACTGAAAAGCAGAATTTGTAGTTTCTTTAAGAGGATATGAATTTTAAAATAACTTTTTCTTCCCTAGCTTTATTTGCAATGGTTTCTGTAGGCAGATGGGGCTAACGAGGATCTTCCTTTATGTTAACTTTTGAGGATTGCCTAGTACTAATAAGTTTGTAGAAATTAAATAATTTCTGTTAATAATTAAACAACTTGCTGCATACCTGACCTATGGCTTTCAGTAAAATGTGAAAAAAAATGTTAAAGGCGGGGAGGAAAAGGGTAAAAAGCAGACACTGTGTTCCTTTGAAAAATAACTGGGTGTTAAATGTGGTATTTTGATTATTGCTGCATCAGTTAATATCAAAACTGGAAACATTGATGTGCACTATTAATTTTAATAGTTTCCAAGAGCTGTTGTTTAATACCTGCATTAAAGTGCTATAATCAATCAGCAATGGTGCTACTCTTATTAGAAAAAAAAATCCCTAAAATTTGGAAGTAATGCAAAAATGCATGATCCCATATTCTCTCAATTAGAGATTGGAATGTTATTGAACATGCTTGACATAAAGTATTTTTTTTAATTACAGAAGACATTCATTTGATTTTACTTTTTACTATTTAATTAGAGTCGACACATTAAAAATTACATGTTAATCTCTAGATGTCTTTCTAATAAACGAGATAATCTCAAAGGTTACAGGATTATTTCTCTGTAGCTTATTAATCAATTTTGTATCTATTACCAAATTAATTTCAGCATTTCTTTGATAGACTGATTATACACATCACCATCCCTAAGAGGTCTTGAACTACCTCTGTGTTCTGATACGTTCCCTATTTAATTAATGACTTGAGTAAAATATTTGTTGCGTGGTTGTCCTGTGTTTCTATAAGAATTCTATTTCTGATATTTTAGAGAGTTATGCTGGGGCACCCATCGTACACACAGTCATTTCAACATCTCCTGGCCCACCCCTTTACATCAATCTTATCTCACACTATTAACGATTTCGAATTCCAAGCAGGCATAAGTGATAATTTGGATGAGAAAGAAGTACTAATTAGGAAAACTGCCTATGCAATTCAAATTATTCATGTGCATAGGCCATATGTTTTCTGGCCAGAAATGATGGCTTTTAACTGGAATATATGTTGTTTCTCTAACACCACAGCACACCATCCTGGCAACTAAATGAAGCATGTCTTGGAGATGGAAATTATAGGATATGAAACTAACAATTGTTGAGCAGCTAATATATGTTAGCAGTGCAATTCATGTCCTACATTAGTTTTTAAATGATCCTGTATAGTAAAATTATGATTTTCACCTTAAAACAAGAAGACAAATTCAAAGAGGTGAACTTATTTAGCCAGAATGCATTGTATAGGTTAAGCCAAGTTTGTCAGACTCCAAAGTCATATTCATTTTCATTGATATATCAATATACTTAAGAATTATTTCCATGAAGTCAGCGGGAAGTCACTAGATTAATAAGATTGATTACTAAATAGCTAAAATCACTGCATTTTTCTTTTATGAAAATGAAAAATTTTGGTCAAGAATTTATAATAACAGTCCCAACCTTGTGTCACCAGTAATTTAGAAAATTTGGAGTGTATGGAGATAGAATGAGTGAAAAAAATGAAGTGAATAACAAAATATTTAGAGAAGTTTTAAGGCAAGAACTTATTTGAAGTGATACACTTTATAGCAGATATTGGCTTTCTAGTAGCACACACCTTCCTTGGCTTCTGATGGGGTATTCTTCCTTGCCCCATCCACTGGAGAGGGTGTACAGTATCCATGCAGCATCTCCCTGGGGATCCTCAAGGGGAGGTGTCCTCTTTTCTGCCTCCGTGAATCCAGGAGTGGACACCTGTGCTTTTAGCCAGCTTAGGAAGTTATGCTTCTCTGAGATTTCACAACTTTGGTGGATGCTGTAAATTTGTGAAGACAGGAGGAATTCAATTTCTTTGTAGAAGTCAAGGAAACACATGAATCAAGCTATTTATTGAGAGCGCTATTTGCTGTGGCTCCTGCTTGAACAGACCTTTGGAGTTGCCTTGATGTGGCTGAGATAGCTGTCATTTTCACAGCATCTATTTCATTCTGTTTTTATTTATTTCAGTAAATTTTAAGCTGAGTACAAGGCTGATGATTGCAGATTTAAATTTCCATGCTTCCTTGCAGCTAGCTGCAGCTAAATGACTACATTTCAGACAGTAGGATATAAGAGAATTGATGGTTGCAAGCACTAGGTCCTTCCTTCACCCTGACTACGTTTTCTTTTTCCTTTTTCACAGGCTTAAATGAGGTTATTGTTCCAATAGAGCTTCGGCTTTGGGGGAAAAGGGCAATATTTTATAGGATTATCAATAAAACAGAAGGAATACAGTTCCTGATCGACTTTTTGTAAAGGTCTGACTGACTTTGAAAGATGGGCTACTCTTTTCTCTGAGAAAGAATTCTGATAAGCGTGGTCCATAATATTGGGGTGTTCACAGAATCATAATCTATTTTATACCTTGTTAATGTACTGAAATTCTTTCCAGTTTTAAATGCTTCACTTACAGGCTTCTTCAATTCACGCACTGCTGTTCTACCTCAGTTAATTCTGATTGAATGAGATACTCAGAATTGGTTTCTGTTCCTTGCCACCAAGAACTCTGATAGTCTTTCAGTTGTACTTTATCATTTGGGTTTTTACTGAAGCCTGTGCTGTAGCAATCGTGGTTCTTTGCTGATAGTTTCTCATATTGCTCTGCTAAACCCTAACTTTTTTGTCTAAAGAGCAGAATTTCCTAAATACTAGTTTAATAAACATGTCGACAGCTGTCACCAGCATGCTTCATCTCACTCAAGAAAACTAAAAGACGGCACAAACTACCATGGATAGCTTGAAGGAACTGCTGGAAAGGATCAGCAGTAAAATATGCCTTGTCCTCTAGGTCCTCTGGAGCCAATCCCGAGGTTTTAATCTCTAGTGCTTCATACTGTGCCTGATGCGTGCTTGATGTCTAATGTTTGCTTAATTGTTCACTGAATCTGTCATTGCACCGTGAGTAACAGGAGGAAACAACTCTCACTGAATTCCTAGTTAGGCAGCTTCTTAGAAATTATTTGAAAAACTCACATGTAAATCTGGATGAGGGCATAAAAGTAGAATATAATGCTTTTCTCCTTGTACGTATATTTTTCTCATTTCTTTAGCAGGGCCACTCTTCCAGTGGGATCCCTTTGTGCTCCTGCAGAACATTTCTTACATTCTTCCCAGGATACTGACCTGGATGGAATTTATCAGTAACTTTCCTGTGTGCTGAACTTCCAGCGGGATTCCAGTTCTCCACTGAAGAGC
The DNA here is from genome assembly GCA_004026965.1 of Petromus typicus. Taxonomy (NCBI): domain Eukaryota; kingdom Metazoa; phylum Chordata; class Mammalia; order Rodentia; family Petromuridae; genus Petromus; species Petromus typicus. The sequence continues at coordinate 26,081 of PVIR01008138.1, forward strand.
AATGAAGCGAGACAGAAGTGAGGGATGAGAGTAGGTCAAGTGTTGATTTGCTCTGTGAGACAGCCTTGCATTTAGATGCCTTGAAATGCGAAGTATTGCTCCTTTCAAAGATTCTAACTTTTCATAACAGTCTCATTCACATTTGAGCAACTGTTCCCTCCACTCAGTTCTCAAGATCCATGGGTGATAACAGATTAGACACTGTCAGGGCAGGAACCACTGTGCTGTCACTTCTTTCATTTTATAATGGTCCTGTATAGACAAACCTTCCTTGAGTTATCCAGACTCTGTATGTATATGTGTGTGTGTGTGTGTGTGTGTGAGAGAGAGAGAGAGAGAGAGAGAGAGAGAGCAAGAGAGCGAGAGCATAATATGCTTCCTTTACCCTTTGGCTGATGCTATCTTTAGCTAAAATTTGCAGCCTGACCAGTGTGGTAGCCTAGCCTGTAAATGAACAAGGAACTTCTAATACGGTGTCTAGCAAAGGACTAGAATGTTTTACCCTTCATATGGACATCGGAAGAAAGTGTAGTGTAGGACCTGTAGGCAGTGCTGCCACGTCTGCCATACAGCTCTCACTGAGTGAAGAGTTCAAGGTGGCTTCCCTGGCCTTTACCATTTCTCAGCAACAACAGTGAGAAAAAACAAATAGCAGGACTCACACTCAACCCCTTCAAGTACAAGACCCCGGAATAGTGCAAACATCACTTCTGCTCATATTGAAAGGATATTGCCTTAGTCAGTTAGGTGAAAGAAAAGGTTTAAAAATCTAATCTTCCTTTGGGGAGTCATGTGCAATGCTGACATTGTACTGTTAGGAAGAAAAGGGAGCTAACATAGGGCTAAGAGGTGGATGTACTTCAAGGGGAGCTAATGAGACTATTGCGATGCCCTAGAAATGCAAAACTACACATCATGCTATGCTCATCTATGAACTAATGACCTGGTGGAAAGACAGGGCTTGAGAGATACTCTTTCACCATGAAAAATGGGACTCAGGTAAAAGGTCAAAGTGCTATAACAGAAGAGAAGAGAAGGATTATTACTGTAGGTTTACAGCTCCCTCAGATCATTAGAAAGTAAATGATTAAGCTGTGGTTTGAGGTCAGCAAGTTAATCACCTGAAAATTGTTCATCCTGCTATGGAGAAGAACTTGTGGTGATCTAGTTCCTACTTACTGATGACCCAAGTGGATCTTTGTGGAAGAGCCACAGAGCATAAGTGAAGCTTAGTTGCTTAATCCTGAACTTCACTGATTAGTGCTGAGTCAGTGCCTACGTCAGTGGAAACCAAAAACGGAGAATGGCTTTGTCAAACTCCCTGCACACACATGCATGAAAATACCAAAGCAAGTAAACCCAAAACCTCATAGAATGAGGGCAGCTAGCACTTTACTGTTCTCTCTTTGAGAAACTAAAGGGCTGTGGAGATCAACCTGTACATCAGCCAACCGAGAATTTCTGTACCTCTGAGGTGCAGAAAGACTACATGTTTAGAAAGCATGACTGACTTTCATGCATTCAAAATATACACCTCAAGTGTCGCTACATACCAGGGTCCATGCTAGAAGCTGAGGAGTCTCTTAGTCATTCGTGTTTTTTCTCTTTGGTATTACGGGTACACCAATCTTGGAATGTACTATAAGAATTACCATATTGACAGTATTTTGTTTTGTGGTACTAGGGATTGAATTTAGGCCTTGTGCTGCAAGGCAGGTGCAGCACCAATGAGCTAAATCCCTGGCCCTAACAGTGCTGATGGTAATTGCCTGCTTTAGCAGAGATGCTAAAAAATGAAAACACAAGTTATTTTGTTGCTACAGCAATCTATACTGGGGCTGCTGGTAATATCTAAATTCCCAATCCCTCCTTACATACAGATTCAAACTCTTTCAGTTTGGGGGAAGAATTTTTTTTTCTTAAATGATTTAGAGCAACATCAACAAAACTGATGCAAAGCTATTTATAGTAGTTGTTCATTCTACCTACTGTGAATACGTATTATAAAGCTACAAAAATAACAATATGTTTATTTCATGGAGTTTTGCCCCACTTATTGTGCCCATGTCTATGCTAGAACAGACAATGTTTATTTTTAAAAGTGCAAAACTAGAACAAAACCATAAAGCAAACAAAAAACCTGAATTCTAAAATTGGCTCCATAAATTCTTAAAAAGGAACTATGGCCTAGCTCTACACCACACTTGGTGCTATATCAAAGCCATTGTCCATCTTCCATCACTCAGTACTGAATGGTGCAAGTAGGATGGGTTGTTCATGGCTGACTATGATTTTTTTAATAAGCAGACAAGCCAGATTGCCCAAGCCACAGATAACAATTATTTCTCCAGAATTGCATTTCTTTGGTAACATTTTATTCTCCATTGGTTTTATTTGCAGTTTTGCATGCTGTGGTTGTGAGTACACATTAAAAAATAATCTTTGCTTGTTGTCTTCTGTTCACATTTTGTTTCCTAAGACATATTCCTTATTTTCCAAAGTGTTTTGTGATGTAGGTATTTCCTTTCTAGTCAGTACACTAACAATAGCAGAAATGTAAGAGAATGGTAAGAAGCCAAGAAAGATAACACGAGAAAAATCTCAAAGAATAGTGGCTGTGAAATTGATATTTAGGCAGAAATTGGCGAAGTGCATAATTGCCCCATTTTTCCAGCTTCAGGCTAACTTGTTTGGCCTTGGGAGGGAATACCCTTTGGTCACTCTTTCTACTTCATCCTACTTGATTGTCTTAGAAATAGTTAGAATTAACATAAGTTATGGGCAAGAGTCATAAATCGAGAAGGAACAAGAACCAGGACGATAGTTTCTAGGTGGCAAACCTGTAAGTTGCACTCTTTTATGATATTTTTTTCTCTTCAAATCTTATTCAGTGACAGAAGCAGTGACTGAACCAAGGAATCAATCCTCCTTGGTTTAGTAAAAGAATTTTCGTAGACTGTGCTGTCTAGTAAATATTTTTAATCAGAATTTTGAGTGAAATGATATGGATGAGTAATTCAGGGACCGATCAAAGGCTGAACAAGAGAGGTTGTTTGTGTTGTGGGGAGGGTGGTATAAGTTGATAATCACAGAAATGAATCAGATTTATATAAAGTGAGGTATAGGAAAAGAGGTCCTTGGGAAAGTTGCCTGTGATATATAGGATCACATGAGACTCTTTGGAACCGCGGGGCAGCTATGATAAAATAGAAGACACTGAATCATATTACAGTGCATAACTTTTCACATTAAGCATCCTGCCTTGTCATGTCTGAAAAAGTTAATATCGGACACTTGACCAAATGATGACCCACTCTGGAAAGTTGTCTTATTAATTTTGTAGAGTTTCAATCATGCCACTTTGAATAGCAATTTTAGGAAAATAAATTATATTCCTCCCAACAAATGATATGCAAGTGAATTTAGATACTTTCTAACACCTGCAAAGAGTGTTTGTTATTATACAATGTGCTTTTATTGTAATCAATTCCATATTAAATTTGAAGAAATTCAACTCATACATTTAGTTGCAAGGATATCTAATTAAACTTTCAATTTGATTCAAAGTAGAATTTTACTCAACTATTCGTGATGAAAGTTGAATTTCCTTTGAATCGTCTCTCTAAATTTGAAATACATCTTTCAATGATGCAGTTAAGAGAATCTGCAGGGAGAGCCATATGCTGTGAGAACATTTCAGGGTAAATTGTAAAATATTTTAGAAAATAAAAGTTACATTGGAGGGCTTTTCTAAATTGTTCTCTTAAAAATACAGCAATAAAATTATTTTCCTCTGGAAATTGATATCTTGTCTCTCTGTTCATGGCATGATATTATCTACCCCAGGCAGAAAATGTGCTTGAATTATAACTGGTATTAGTTTAAGTGACTGTCTTTGATCTAGTAAAGCAGGAAGAGTCAGTAGCTTCTCAGAAATTTTGAGAATATAAAATCTTTAAGTCCTATTTCCTTTCGCTGTCACTGCCATTCTAAAGTCAGGTTTGATACAATAGAAACATGACTCTAATGCACAAAGTGTAATTTAAAAAGTATCTCCTAGTGTTTTCTAAGTGTATTTGTTCACACATTCATATTTCCTGTACTTACGTAAAAAGTAATTTCCAATCAGACATCTCCATACCCTCCAAGTCTACTGGGAGAAAGTTGCAACAGAATTAAGAAGGATAGGGGGCTAGAAGATTAGTCTTGGTATTAACTCTGTTCTTCCAATATTCTTTGGGGACTGTTAGTACACTTCATATACTGGTTTTTTTTTTTTTTTTAACATTGTAAAAATTGCATTTGGTATTACTGGCCAGCTAATAGAAGAGCAATTTTATTAACTATTTTTGAAGTCAAATTCTCAGAATCTTGGGCTTCGTGGTATAGGATTTATATGTGGTAAAAGGTGAAAAGTCAGGTAGATACTGATGTAAAATGAAACATTGTTAAACACCCTCACTTTGAACCTTAGTCATGGTTCCTGATCTATGGCTCTGACCACTATCCTAAAGAAATCTATTTTCATCCTAGAATTTGTACCTTCTAGCCTCCACCAAAATGTTTTGATTTCATTTTTTTCTCAACCAGTAGAGTTTAAATAGGATCTACTCAGGTAAAGGAGCCCACAGTACATCCTACCAGTTTGTGAAATATCTATATTTTCTGTTACGGAATGGATAACACTCTCAGAAGGGGATGGAAGAGAGCTCAATCAAAGAGTCACTTACAGTGCTACATGTAGGGTAAGGGAACCAACTAACCATAGGGAGGTGACAGCCAGCATCTTGTGCCTGAAAGGACAGGGGCATGGGTTACTTATAACTACCAAGTGGAATGGTGGCACTTCACAGTGGCCACACAGTGAGAGCCTTGAGATATGAAATCACTGCTTAGGGATTACCTACCCTATCAGGCCTTAGCTCCTGCTCTACTGAGCCTTCACCTCCTCCTCTCTTGTGATGTCTCCTACTAGTCCAGCCAAATTGGAAATGAGTGTAGGTTTGCTTTGATGATATGGCTTGTGGAGCTCAGCGCAGGACCATCGGGCTGGTGAGGCAAACAATGAATACTATTTACAACCTCTGTGTGACTTTGGAAAATAGGACCCAGAGCACTACGAGAGCGCTGGGGACCATATTGTGTGTCAAAACACACAGTCATGAGAAAAAAAGATGTAGATGAGTTCTATAACATATGTCATATATTATGAAATAGAAAACACTCGAAGCGAAATGGGGTGAAGGGGGAAAAATAATGAGATTGTAATGAAAAAGAAAGGAAACAAAGTTTATGTATATAGGGAGTGGAGGTGGTAGGGTGGGTAGGGCTATGGGAAAAAATGAGAATTAAGTTGTGTCATATACTGGTACAGATTCTCTTGGTTGAGTGCAATCATGATGTGTATATGTATTGTACCAATAAAGATTTAAAGCTAAAAACAACAACAACAGACAAACAAACAAAAACAAAAAACACACAGTCAGAAACTAAGTCCAAAAGTGATTTGAATATAAAGATCTTGAATATAAAAAAAATTTAGAGAAACTGCTAGAATTTATTTCTGTTGCATTTTAATTTTAAGCATGTATATTCATTTTTCATAATCAGAATCCACTCCTAAATAAGTCTGCAATATATATGAAATAAAGATTTTAAGTAATATGTTATAATATTACTGGTAGCACTTTTATCTTTACAACTCATTCTATCTCAGTTTTGAAACTCCAGTATTAACTATTAATAATCTAGCTCAATGACTGAAATATGTTTGGATTGTTTTCCAATACTCTGATTTTTCCTATAGAAATTCACTCTTACAGTTTGAATGTTAAGAAAATAGCACTAAAAAGTTTGATTCAAATCTTTATATAATAGTCATGAGAAAGTTTTCTTTGAAACATGGTACTAGGTAGGAAATGATCTCAAAGACCAGCGTTATACTGGGAGCCAAATAACCCAACATGTCATCCATATGACTATTCTCAAACATTATTATAAGGAAAGTATCAGACCCTGAATAATATTTTCTTTAGGTAGACTGTTGCACCACTTTTTATCAGAATTCCAGAATATCACTTGCAAATTTATTGGTATTACCTTTGATTCTGTTCTTCTGTATTTAAATAAATGATTATGAAGATGTTCCTCTTGGGTAAGTAAAATTGAGATACACATACTCAGCTATTTTATCACTTTAAAGTAAACATAAAATCTGACAAATTATCTTGCATACTTTCTGCATTTCAAGTCCATAAATTAGTCTCATGATGCTGACAGGGTAGTATAAATTGTTTATGATGTAGTAAATGGAAGACAGTATATATTTAAGAGAACATATTTTAATAATTTTTAAACCTGCTTCATTAAATACAGACTCTTTTTCCTTGTCACACAGCATAAAATTACAGAATTTTAAAGCTGGGGGAGGGGCTCTAGATCACCAATTTCATCTTGTGTTTTATTGTCTGGCCTGTTTTATTGTGTCTCAACAATTTTATATTTTTTTGTGTGTGATGATCCTTTATGGAAAGATTAATCCTATGTCCCTTCACTTCATTTCTACTGCGCATGGCATCTGCATTGGTCTTCTTCGTGTAAGTGAGTCTCAATTTCAAACACTTAGAGCAGTCAGCCCAGGAACACTAGGAATCAGCCTGGCTAGGTGGTGGACAGGGAACATTTTAAGCAGAAAATATGCAAGATAATTATCCACACTACTAACCCTAACCCTAAAATATAATTCTTGCCAAAACACAGATGTTAACTTTATTCAAATTTTAACCCTATGCTTACATAGCTTAACCAAACCTAACCATAACCCTAACCCTAGAACTCACTCTAGCCCAAGCCTTAACCCTAACCCTAGTCTTAACTTACTTCTAAACCTAACTTGAATTCTGATTCTAACTCAAACCTAATAGTAAGCCTAAATTTAACCCAAACCCTCAACCTAAACCTAATCCAAACTGTATACCTAACCCTAATCCTAACTCTAACTCTTAATTAAATTCTAACCCCAACTCTTAATCAAACTCCAATCTTAACCGAAAAACCTAAGCAAAGAGATAGGGGCTAAGACAAGAACCCCAGAGTATTCTTGCAGGGTACAGATCCAATAGTGTAAAACCTCCCATGAGGCCCAATCTGATCTCTTTAAAATTTTCAGTACAGTATCACTCAATAGAGTTCAAGTAAGGGACAAGCATCCAGACTAGCTACAAAGTATCCTACCCCATATTATATTTTTAAGAATGCAGATACTCTGTCTTTTTCTACCCAGAGAGCGCTTGGCTGTGGTAGTCTCTTTGATGGGAATGCTTACCCTTTTGTTTTATTTCTCTAATGAATTTCCATTTATATTTTTCTCCTTTGATTTTCCTGTACTGAATTCCTTATTATTGTACCATCCCCTCTTATAGCAGCATTTACCTTGCTTTTGAAACACTAAACATAATTATAATTTTATATAGTTTTATGTGACTTCAATTTATGTTTCTTTTTCTCAACTGTAAGGTGTGTGAGGATGCAAACTATTTCCATGTAATATATCTCCATTGAATTAGTGAATGCTATTCTGTTGTTTTCTACTAATAAAAAGATAAAACGGGTAGTAAAATCACAGAATGGTTCCAAAGAGTACAATTTCTTCCTTCTGATGGTGTGTGGTTTTCAGTGTCTTGCAGATAAAGTTCTAGTATTCTTATAGACTCCCAGAGAGTTAGCTGAATTTTTACACTGAGGGCCTCCAGCAGGCCTGGGGCTTAACTGTGTAATATTCACAGGTTAGGCTAACAGTGTCTGTAAATCCACATTTGATTCTCCTTAATCCCCATTAGAAACCTGGGTATCATTGTTCAGTTCAAAACTGGGTGCATTGTGACTTATGTTTCCCTTGACAAATGAAAACATTTTTCATATAATCACAAGTTCACATGCAGCAATGAAAGCATAATGAAGATTAATATCAGGATCTACATTCTGATGTATATATTATTTCTGGAGTTACCATGTAAAGGAAGTGGTGGAAATTTCATCCTCTGGACTGGTAAGGCTGCATGAACACTGGATTAGAAAGCACTTGAGGGACTCATCTTTCAAGGATCGCGGGTGGTGATGGTCATGGATTTTATGATATAATCAGTGATCAATCACCTAAATTTTGGCAGGAAGGAATAATGAGACAAAGCAAAGCCAACCGAATAGCTTCAGCTATTATTGAATGGTGTCATAGAGTAAAATAGTTGTATAATTTGGAGGAAGGATTAACATACTATGCTAACCCTGGTGTTTTATGTGAACTGACAGGAAACCTCTGACCTCTCTGGGAAGATGTGACTGTATCATAAATTCATAAGCCTGGAGTGTATTTTTCAACTGAATCACTGCAGTTTGTGATAGCTCGTGTTTTCTCCAAGTCCTGAACCCTTTCTTGTTATCTGTCTGTTCGGGTCTAGCAGAGCGCCTTTGACAATTGTGTTTTGACATTGTGTTTGTAGGTGACATGAATTAAGGAATAAATGGGTACACAGATGAATGGATGAACCTGTAAATGAGTGGATGATGTTACACATTGTCATTTCTGGGAATTATATGGGTAACTCTAAACTTTGAAAATTGAGACTCCAAATTTGCTCTCATAGTAAATTCTTTTCACATTTTAATACCTCCTTTTTTCTGGCCATTTTTCTTGTTTTCCTTGATCTTTCTCTCAGAAGAGAAATATCTGATAATTCTATGTAAGAGACTAAGATCAATGCATTTTAAGACATGAAAACTTTATTCAGACTGATGAAATCCAGCTGACTTTAGTATGCTGTTTTTAAAAATCTTTGACATAGCTTGTGTTAGTAAGTATTGGTACGCGTGTTTTCCAACTTGAAGATCGGTGTAAAGGAGATAACTTTTAATTATCTTTGAACCAGGCAGCTTAACTGCTAAACCTAGTTCTCAGAGGCTGGCATATGGAAAATCCATTGACACCTTGTTTATAAAAATCCAGAATCTATCCTGTGAGCCAGCATAAAACCTTTCTTCATCTGAAATCACCTTTCAACTTCACTAGTATATAAAGAACTGATTCTCAAGAGCTGGACCACAAAGCGAAGTTTAAGGCATCTGAGACACTGTTTGAATATTTTTTCTGATATATCGGAACAGTTACCTGGCATAGAAACATAACTTTTCCTTTCTGAATATGATGATATTGTCATCTCTTCACTACCTTCTTGTCTGAAGATTATTTCCTTACTGTAATAGGTAAAGCACATAGCAAATGTGTCTCCTCTGAAGTTATATGATAGCAATTAATGTTGCATTTTAAATTATAGAGTTCAATTATACTGATGAGCCTACAAAGTGACTGTTACTTTTCTCATACAGCACATGAACATACTGGGGACTAGAGAGGTTATGATTCACCGAAGGTCACTGATAGAACATCAAGACTCAAATCTAATTTTAGAACACACTTTATGCTGAAACACAATGGTTTTATTTTAGAGGAATCTTTCTCCCTTTGTTATCTGTATCCGGCTTCATCTGTGTTCATAATAGTGAGAAGCTTTTATAACAAGTTAACTGTGTCTTTTACTCCTCAACTGGTAAAAAATTAAAATGAAAGAGTCTAAAAATATAAGCAGGCTACTGGTGAGTGAGGCTGTCAGGAATCTAAAGAGGGGCTAACTGGTCAACTGGTGATGAAGGAAAGAAGGCTACTGTGTTGCTTTGGGATGTCTTTGAAGCAGATTTCTGTAGTTCCTTTCTCAGTATGGATAGGCATTGGGAAAGGCAGCAGTGGTAACTACAGAGCATAGAACAAATAAAATATATCCTCTGGCTACATATTGTCTATATTCTGTTTATGCCTTAATATTATTAATAGTTAATTTCTATACATCCTTCAAAGCTATTTTTCTTTTCATAATTTTTCTTTGAAAACTCATTTAATAAATGTACAAACTTTTAGAACACTTAACATTTAAATATTTATAGTAATCAATTCTTGTAACTGTTTTATTTTCCCTAGTTAAATTAAAAATTCTTTAAAAAAAAGGACTGTCTCATTCACATTTGTTTTGATTTGGCATAACATATAGTTTTAGTATAGTTCATTCAAAAGATTGTCAATAAATTTTGTTAGTTTATCGCTTATCATTTTCCTCAGAAGATTGTCTTAACTCCCAGCTTGTCCAACGTCCCAGATCTCCACAGCATTTATAGCTTTACTTTCATAGCTTTTCACCTCACTTTCTTAGGGACACTTTGCTTGGCCTCTTAGGCCTTCCTTTGAAATCTGAGTGTAACCCTCCACGACCCCAAGTTTTACATTCTGCATGTCATAAAACCGCTAATACATGGATGATTCAAAGGTATACCACCAGCTCAGGCCATAAACTGAGCACTTTGGCCCAAGCCTACAGACCTCTTAGTGTGTCTCCTGGATTAACTTAAAGCATTTATAAGTAAATTGATGCAATATCAGACCATAACATTAAAGGAGGTTTCATTTGAATAATGGTTTATAGACATTCAGTCCATAGGAAGCTGGTTACAAGGCAGAAACAGCATTATGGAAGGGCACGGCAGAGGAAAGCTGCTTACTTCATGCGAGCCAACAAGCAGAGAAAAAGGTATGGACTAGGGAAGGTGTTATACCCTCCAAAGGTACGTGTATTCCTAGTAACACACCTCTCCAGTACAGGACTGACCTTTTAAAGGCACATTTAGTGGATAAATGGACCCAGTGATGAGCATAAAGTTTCTATTATCCAATTAACTTCCAGAAAGCTTCACCTTTAAACAATGAGACTTTGGGTAGACATTACATCTAAAGCATAACTACAGTATATTTGAATATTAGTAACTAGTTTATATAATAACAGTGAGGTGTGGCTGAGATTTAGTTACTTAAAAATTATTTACTGGCTCTTTTTCAAATTTAGAATCCGTCAAAATAGAATATTGCAGTTTTATGAGATAAGTAATAAATATAATGACAAATTTTAAATTTTTAAGTGTTAAAGTTTATAATTTTAGCCTATACTTCACATGGTATTGTGAAATGGGACCACAGAGTATACAAGATTCATAAAATATAAACATTCCTGAGAGAAACAACAGTATAGATTAAATTGTAGAAAGCTTTAGGATTTTTGTAAAACCACCATTACCCCCATATAATAATAGTGAAAGTCTTTATAGAAAAGTGAGAATTTATGTGGGCTGTCAAAGATAGGCAGTGTATAAAAAATATGGTTTAAGAACTAATTCAATAAATACTTAGAGAAATGCTCAACCTTGATACCTATTAAGGAAATGCATATTCAAACAACAGTGAGATTCCATCCCAGTCCAGAAAGACTGACCATCATCAAGAAATCAAATAATAACAAGTGCTGATGAAACTTCAGGGAAAAAGGAACTCAGTGAGATTGTTGGTGGGAATGTAAACTAGCGCAGCCACTTTAGAAATCAATATGAACATTCCTAAAAAATCTAAAAGTATAAATTCTATTTGACCCAGCTGTTCCACTTGTAGAGGTCTTCCAAAAAGTGTTAAAAACATCATATCACAGTGATGGATGCATATCCATGTTTTTAACAGCACAATCCTTAAGAACTAAGGAAGCAGCATACATATCCATCAACAGATAATGGATAAGTAAAATGCAGTATTTATATATATGAAGTGGTTCTCCCTAAAGCCAGATAAATTGAAGTGACTTCCTGAAATATTTATGTACCTTTGATCATAATGTTAAATGAAATTTAAAAAATATGAACACTCAAGTTTGAATATCATGTGGCTTCACCTATGTAAGAAATACAAACTATGAATAAAGAGCAAAATAAGGGTAAAGTATAGGAAATATGGAGGAAGATCTTTCTCAAATGTAAAGGGATCAAGAAATGGAGGGAGGAAGAGGGAGCAGAGGGAAAGGGTGTAAAAAAAGATACATTATACATATATACCAACTCCAGACAAAAAATACAAATGATATCTACTGCAAATATGTACTGATAAAAGTAGTGAAAAGAAACTAAAAGTTGAAGATGTGAGGAACTACCCAGAAAGGTTTAAGACAAAAGTTATAGAGAAAAACCTCCAGGTTTAGGTGCCTTTCAGACTCTTCTGACAGGTTTTGAATAGTCTTACTGCTATGTCTTTACGTCTTTCTCATCTCTAGAAGCCCCTACAATACCTGTTTGAACTGCTTGCTTTATTTTATCTACCTCTGTACCCACAAGGAAACGTGTCCTCAAAGCATCATATCACAAAAGGTATATATTTGTTAGAAGACTAATGATATTTTATTTTTTACACCATTTCTTGCCACTAATTAATATATTGGTGCTCACTTTGGCAGCACATATACTAAAATATTAATATATTTGAAATAGAATAGGACTCCTACTTACACTATAATGAGTTACATATTTAAATGTATTTATAGTAACTTCAAATGATCATTTTGAAAGTACACATTTATTAAGTTAATCATAGTAAAACAATAATACAGATTTAAATGATAATTGACACAACTATTATGTGTCTGTACTTAGTTATTTTTGTCTTTTACTGTTCTATCATGTAAGTTTTACAAAAATTTCCTATGGACATTCTGACATTTCAGTTAGGATAAAAAGAAGAGGCTACCAGCTGAACACCAGAAGTTCTATTTTTGTTTTTCTATCATTCCACAGGAAGTGAATAAAGAAAATCAAAACTTAAGAAAAACCTTTCACAATACAATTCAATTAAAAAAGAAAACCTATATTGACACCTGTTATCCATTGGCTATGATTTTGGAAAACTAGAAATGTAGTTTCAGTATGGTAATGTATGACCACATACATTTTAAATACAAGATAGATTTGAAATTTATTTTGAACACTTTGAGTTCAGTAACAAATATATGTTCTCATCCATTTTACTCTATGGCATTGGATAAAAGAGAAGGTACAATTTACTTACAGAAACGGTACGAGAAGAAGTTTAAAACATTGAGACTATTTTATACCCAGGACTGGGTCTCTGCCTCCAATATGCAGCTAGTCTCCAACCCCTCTTATGCATGTGGCATTGAGTGTGCTTTCCTAAAGCTATTTATGGGGAATGCTGAGATACTAAGATGGTGCTGAAGTCTCTGAGACAATCATTTCATACATCACTGAGCGACGAAAAGACCAACAATAAATTCATGTTGTAATAGAAGGTGTTCATTCATTCTCTCTCCAATGTCGATTTCCCACCAGTTCGCTGTAGTGAAGAGGGTGGCAGCTCACCACTGTTAATTCACATCCTTTGCTGAAGTCCAGGTTGCTCTTGGTCACAGCCAGAAGTGTCTTTATTGTGTTAGCAAGAATTCAGCATGCTCTGAAGTGTGACCTGCCCTGGATAAGTGTAGTTTTGCCTTCTCTCATGGAGCTACGAGCAGCATGGTATAAAGCTGTGCTCAGCATGAAAGTCCATTTATAGAGAATTATGGGTTATTTGTGGATAGGTTATTTAAGTGCCAGCTGAAAACATTTTATCCTTAAGTTTGTAATTAGAAAGCAAAGTACAGTTTGATTTTTATAAATCGATTTACCTGTACCTACTTATTGTTTAAAATTTTCTAATTTACTTCTAATTTTCTTTATCAACTGGTATGGGGTAATATAAATGTTACATATCTTAAATCATATATTTAAAATATTTTATTTTAAACAAAGAAAATCACTTAGGAAATCACAAAGTTATGTAACAATATCTTGAATGATTCTATTTTTGAAATATATTAATAACATAAAATATGTGGCATTTCAATCTCTAAGAAGTTTTCAGTGAATGCTAGTAAAAATAAATGTTTTGCCTAAATTCTTTTCCTTGTTTATTTACACAGAAGTAAAATCTCATATAAAAACCATATTGACATTTCAAAGCTTCTTCACCCATATTATTTACACTTTTTGGTTTACTGAGTTATATTAAAACTAATCTTTTGATCTTTTGTTTAGCATCTTACAGTTATTGGACTGAAAAATATGTAACCTTCACATTCCGTAATTAACTGTTACAAGATTTTGATACCCAGTGGAGCAGTATGTGCTGGGGAAAAGAGATTTATTAAAGTTTAATAAATGATTTATAGTTGCATTTCCAATTGAAAAGTAAATTTTTTTTCCAGCCTGAAGAATATCATCTTTCTTTTTGAGCTAAGTGTGATTATATTTACAAGGTAATGGAAAAAATAATAAAAATACTGGGAATGTTTGATCTATTTTACATTGATACATTTTAAAGGTATTTATAATTAGCAGCTAGAATTTCATTGAATCACTCTGAATGTTTTGCTTCCATGGATATCAATTCATTTCATCTAAAAAATCACAGAATTAACTGCTTATTTTCTGAATTAATAAAGGAAGACATTGTATGACTCATATTATAAGGAACAATAATTAATGAGGCATTTAAAGCTTACTTTTAAACTTATTGTCTTTGTGGACAAAGAAAAGTATTTACCAAAACGATGTAATTGGCTGTAACATCAGTATCTCTAAGATTTTTATCGTACTAGTTGTGCAACTATGAGGCTAGAATGCATTATTAGATTTTATAAGTAAAAGTACTAATTTCCCTGCTACATTTGTCTTTGAAAGCATAAATTAGTTTTTAGCATAATATATTGTATGTGATATATTCATGCTAAAATTATTCTTTTTTATTATTTAACAGTACATCCTATATTTAGTTACACAACACTAGAAAGAAATGTTTAATGTGCATTCATCTATGTGGTACTCAATTAATATTCAGAAGACTTTTATGAAATAGAGAACACATAGATGAGACTGACGTGAATATTATTCAAGAATTAAGGTTAAGATCCCCATGAAAACATATTGGGATTAATCATTTTGAGCAAAGATCTTGATAATTTCACAGAACAGCCAGATAGAAATATTCTCCCTTTGAAAAAACTTATCCAAAAAGATAAAGGTAGCATGAAACAAAACACAAGAGTGTGAACAAACGGAACAGTGCATTCTCATGTCTTCTTTTTCTGTATGTGGTGGAATCACCTAAAAGCTAACTGAAATTGTACTGTAAAATCACCACAAAATTCACTTTGACACTAACTGTCTGACTTCACCGGAGTCTGCTCAGCCGTAATGCCCATTTCCAACCACAGAATTAAAAGCCAAGTTTTTAAACAGGTGTTAGGGGAACTTATATTATTTGGGCTTAAATGATTTCATCCTAATTTTAGTTTTCTGTTGCTGGTTATAGAACCTGTACAAGATTTAGACACCTTAGCTCATTATACTATCATTTATTATAGATAATGCATTAATCAGAGGCAAAAAAGAGAAAGAAGGTGTCAGTTCTGGAAAGGACCAAGGTAATACAGGTCACTGTTAAATTTAACAATTTTTGGTGATTATTTTAAAGTACTGTCTCAATTCTATTCACAATTTTTATAAATTAAAACATTTTAATTCCTAAGTATATTTTCTTCCTTTATAGATGTGCTGTACACCTCCACAACCCTTGTTTTAAATGATCTTATGTTCCTACTTGCATTAATGGATAGAAGTAATGAATATATTTAACTTTTTTCCTTACTTTCTGTTATAACAGCCATGAAAAGACAAAATTTTTTTCTCATTTGTTTCATTCCTTGTGAAATATATTTAATTTTTCTACATTTATGCATTTCTTTTTCTACCATTGTAAGATCTATCCACATCGGTCACTCTGGTTTTAGAAATTTCATGAGTCACATGATTAATTTAATTCTTTGAATATATGTTGGGTAATTATGATAGACCAGCTACACTCTAAGGAAATCTTAAACTGAAAATGATGTCACTGTTATTTCTTATATTACAGACACAGACCTTTATCATTAGTAAACAAATCCATCTGTATATAAATATCTATATTTATGCCCATATATGTCATTTTATATTTAGTTGACATTTTATTTTTATTCCTATATTTCGGTCAGAGAGCTACTCCTCAATGAAATTCTTCAATAAAACTTTAAAAATAACACCTACAAAAATGAGTGCATTTCCTCTGGTTTCATTGCCACTCTTCTTCCTTCCTTCGTACAGATCAATGGAAAGATGCTAGAAACTTCTGGAACACTTCAAATCACATTTGGAAGAGTAAAGGTAGGATGCTCTGTTTCCTGTTTAAGAAATTGATATTAGATCCTATGACCCAGGTGAGATGTGCCTAAATTTCCTTACTCATTCTTGATATTACGTGGTGCATTAATCACGTGGTATTACATTTGCCTATATGTTTGTGTTGAACTAGCTTGAGCATTAAGAATAATGTCGTGAAGTCTTTCCCTAAGCCAGTGTTTCTAAGTGTTCCACCTAATCTGTTTTGCAGCAGGTCTAGTGTTTCTGTTTTAATGTCTAGGTCTCTAATCCATTTGGATTTTAGTTTAATGCATGGTGAAAGAGATAAGTCTAGCTTTAGTCTTTGACAGTTTTTCCAGCACTGTTTGTTAAAGAGGCTCTTTCCTCCATTGAGGATATTTGGCACCTTTGTCAAAAGTGAGGTAGCTTAGGGTATCTGAAGTGGTTTCTGGATCTTCTAATCTATTCCACTGATCCTTGGGTCTGTTACTTTGCCAATACCATGCGGTTTTTATCACAGTGGCTTTGTAGTATCATTTCAAACTGTGGATTGCTGTGTCCTTGTTGCTTAGAATTGCTTTTGTTACTCTAGGTTTCTTGTGTTTCCAGGTGAAGTTTTGGATTATTTTTTCTAGATCTGTGAAGTATGCTGTTGGGATTTCAATAGAAATTGCATTGAATTTGTAGTAGTTATGGGAGTATAGCCATTTTGATGATGTTGGTTCTTTCTATCCAGGAACAAGGGATGTCTTTCCGTTTTATAATATCCTCTTCAATTTCCTTGTTCTGAGTGCTGTAGTTTTCAGAGAAGAGGTCTTTCACTTCCTTTGCTAGATTGATTTCTAAATATTTCATTTTTTTGGATGCTATTGTGGAAGAGCTTGACATCCCAGTTTCTCTCTCAGTCTGTTGCTTGTGGGTGTAAAGGCTATAGACTTTATGAATAAAACCTCTATAGCATGGTAACTAGCAGAAGGAATCAACAAATGGGATCTTGTCCTATTAAAGAGCTTTTGCACAGCAAAAGAATCCTGTGGCAGAGCAAAAAGACAACCAGCAATATGGGAAAATGCCTTTACCAGCTGTTTCTCAGCCAGCGGGCTACTATCTGGAATATAGAAGAGCTTAAAATAATCAGCCTCCAAAATTTAAAGACCCAATTAAAAAATGGGCATCTGAAGTGAACAGATACTTTTCAGAAGAACAGTTGAAAGCAGCCAAAAAGCACATGAAGAAATGTTCAACATTACTGGCCATTTGAGAGATAAAGATGAAAGCAATAGAGATTTAATCTCACTCCACAAAGAATGGCTGCTATCTTGAAATTAACCAGCAACAAATACTGGAGTGGCTGCAGGGAGGAAGGAATCCTTCTCCATTGTTGATGGAGAAGGATTGTAGACTCATGGCAACCACTGTGGAGATTAGTATGGAAATTGCTCAAGAAAATAGGATTAGAAGTCCCATTTGTCTGTACTGTTCCTCTGCTAGGTGTATACACTAAAGAATTAAAAGAAAGATTCATGTTACAGCGACATATGTGCACTCATGTTCATAGCAGTTCAGTTTGTGATAGCTAAATTTTGAAAACAACCCAAATGCCCATCAACAGGAGACTGGATAAAGAATATATGTTTATTTTTTATAAAATGTTGTATTATTCTACCATAAAGAATTATAAGTTTGAGTTATTTATACTCAAATGGACATACCTTGAGAATATACTCCTAATGAAACAAGTAGGGCTGTGTTAGTACCATATCTTTTCTCTGGTATGAGAATCTGTAGATGTAAATGAGCTTCTGGATCTTCTAATCTATTCCACTGATCCTTGGGTCTGTTACTTTGCCAATAGCATGCAGTTTTTATCACAATGGCTTTGTAGTATCATTTCAAACTGTGGATTGCTGTGTCCTTGTTGCTTAGAATTGCTTTTGTTAATCTAGGTTTCTTGTGTTTCTAGGTTCTTGTGTTCTAGAATGTATGATAGATATTATGAAATTAGCAAATATTAAAAGGGAAAGGGTAGGAGTAAGTAATGAGGGGAAAGAAAATGTTAAAAAAGGAAATAAAGTAAATTTTTATAGGGGCAGAGGCATTGTAGGGTGGGTAGGAGAATGGAAAAATGAGAATTAAATAATATGTACTGCACAGATTCTCAATATTGAGTGTGATCATGATGCGTATATAAAATGTACCAATAAAGAATTTAATTAAAAAAATTAATGCCTTCTTAAACTTTATATTAATAGGGTGCATGTGAGCTCCTGGTATATAGTAGGAACTCAGCATTTTTAAAGTAAGAGATGAATTGGTACATTTCGTAGATAGCCAGTTTTCACAGATATTTTATTCTGGAACATCTTATCTTCCCCCAGATGTCCTACTATGGCTTCAGCTAAAAGAAGCCCTAAAACTGTTGAATGATGAATCTGTGAATTCATTATGATATGTTAACTTGACTGCAAGGAATATTAGTAAATACCTGGTAGATTAGTAAAATCTTATTAGTAAGACAGTTACAGATCTGTCTTTTGGGTGTTTCCAGGGCTGACATTAATCTGGCAAACTGAGGAGGGGACACTCAACCTAGTTGTGGGTGACACTAACCACAGGCTTATTGCCTGGATGGAATAAAAGGGGAAAGAATAGGATTATATTTTGGTATTTGAAGAGTTCCATTCATTTGGAGAGGGTGTGCATTTTGATAATTTTGTTTTTGTATATTGGTCTACAGTTTCCTTTGGTGTGTGCGTGGAATATGGGGAAGAGGCAAGGATCTACTTAAAAAATCCTCTAACACATAAGCAAGTGTGTAGTACTGATTCCCCCAGTTCTTCCCCTAGGAAAGCTGTGGGCACTGACTTTGGCTTTGGAGAAATGGCAACCTCAGTCATTCTGGGATGGTTGGATGTGGTTCCCAGTTAACACTGAAAAATAGGAATTTTGCATTTCTAGTTCCTGCAGAAGCCTGAAAAAATAGTAAACATATAGCAGATTATGTTGGGATATCAGTGAGGAAAAGTCTGTATTCTGAAATTGAAATGCAAAAAAGATATCTTTTTGTCACCTATTCACATTAAAAAAATATATGAATTTGAAAGAAGAAATGAAACAAAATATATTCCCAAAGTGATCAATAACTATACATCTGTGGGCTGTGTTGGTAAAGTTGACCAACATCTAACAAGCTATCCTGCAATCAAAAAGCAAGGAAAAGATTCTAAAGTTCTTATGCACCTCCTGGACTAAAGAGTTGGGAACTCCTTTGATAGTTTTACAAAACAAGGAGGTTCGAAGAGTCATTTACAGTTCTGCATAGGTCTAATAGACCAAATGAAAAATATGGGATAGCAAAGCACCAATCAGGATGTTCATCACTGATGACTTCATCATTATAGTTATTAGGTAGATATTTTATTGCAATTATACCACCCACGAAAAAGGGGAAGGCCAACATGATAATGTAAAGTGTATGTTCAAAGAAAAGCAACAACCCAAGAAATGTGGAAAGAGATACTAGACAATAGTGTCCGGATTGTAACATTAGGCCCTATATTGACTATTTTAAGAAATACCATACATAGAAAAAATTATTAAATTCATTTGATTATTATATTTCCTGTTATCATATAAAATTAGTGAAAATATGCAATGCTAGTCAGTCTGTTTTTAAATAATTGGACTAGTAGTGGTTAAGGATGTTAATCAAACATAAAAAACACAAAATTTAAGGACGGTGTAGCTTAACGGAGGGTAAATGAGTGCCTGAGAGCAAAGGTCAGCTCTACTGTACAATAACTATGTTATTTGGTTAAATAATTTTCCTGAGAACTTAATCATCTTTTTTTAATCTGCATCATTTGGTTCCCGATAGTACTGAGTGCATGGGTTGTTGTAGATATTTCATTATTTAATTATGGAAGGCACTGTGAACAGTGTCTGGTATGAGAAAAGACCTGCGTGTCTGCATATGTACAGTTTTGGTAATTTTTATAGTTTACCACTTCTTATTCCAGCTCCTTCTCAAGATTTCTCTGATTGTATTACTTTAATTAATCTATTTTGAAAATTGAGTTTATTGGTGCATTTTAAATACACATTATGATGAATACACATTGTGTATTGTATACACATTGAGAATTTGTACCTGAACCTGATATATCTTGACTTTTCTTTTTTCCCATTCCCCTTCCTTCCCTTCAGCTTTCTTTCTTACTCATGTTTGTATGAATTAGAAATAAGTCATTGACTCGACTACAAAAAGCACCTTAAAAATTAATTTTACATCCAGGCATATCTCCAGGCACATGTGTCATTAATCTGCTGTCCTGAGTAGATTTCAGACTCCTAGGTTTCTATCAATCCATTTGACGTTATTCTAATTGAAATTACATTGTCATTGCCTAAGCCATGCATGATTACTTTACCTGGCTTTTGGATATCACTATAGGCTCTCCCATTAAAACTTACAGGACCCTTTCAGTTACTACATTGACTTCTCTTCTTAAACTATGAACAACGTAGAACAAGTGGAAGCAAGTCTTCTAAAGGAACAAAAGAGAAATGACTCCATCTCTGTGGCCTGTGTCATGGGGTGAAATCCATTTATTTCAGCTGATGTACCACTGGTGTGTCTGAGCTGGTGCTGCATTGTGATGTGGAAGCCCTGAAAGGTGCTTCAGTTATTTATAGTATCTCTTCCACAGTATATAGGTGACTAGGTAAGTTTTGGAGTAGAGAAGATATATAGGAGCATAATGTATAAGATGAAATATGTATTGGAAAAAGTGATACAATTGATAAAATGAATATTCAAGTTAGAAATTAAAGTAAGAAAGATGAATGACAAAATATATTTTAGTTGTAGAATAAAGTAATTCTAAATATAGACGAAACAAAAACTCACAGAAAACATTAAATTAATAAAATAATTTTATAAAACTGCACATTGTGAACATGTATGCAAGTGAAGTCACTTGACCCCAAAAGATGAACCCTTTGTACTGTCAAGAAAATAAAATGGACCTTTTATTTGTATGTCATTATTATAAAATATTTTTAGTAATGAATTAGAGAAGGATTTTTAAATGCCATTTAAATATTATAGTTTTATAATATTATATAGTAGTGTATTATAGTATTATAATCTTTGTATTTTTATAAATACTCAACTGTTTGGTTGGACTTCAGGGGTCCTTGCAAAATTTCAAGGGGGCAACTAAGATGAAAGCAGAATCGCACAAATTTGCTAATGCGGGTTTGCATGAGGAAAATGGGCACCATCTGTGAGAAGATTTCATTTGCTGCCTAATTAATTATCCATATTTTCTGATACAATAATGCAAAGCTCCTTCATGTAGTTGGGAAAGAGAACAGATGGCACCTTTCAGTTACCTATTGACTACTCTGATCTTCTTGGTAATTAATCTAAATAAGGCGCTTATTATTTCATCTTAAGCAAAATTTGAACCAACTAAGGTTTGGGATGTTATTAAGGAAATTTTTCTTTTGTTTGTATTTGCATATATTATCATGATGTTTATGTTGAAAAATTCGGACTCAAAGAAATTGTAGAACCATCCACACTAGTCCAATGTTTACTTCTGGCTATTCTGCAAATGTGACTCCTCAAGCTTTTAGTATCAAAACTCTAATCCTGTGGGAATTTTCACATGTTCTTTTTGAAATTAAAAAAACAGAACAAAAATCACAGTAAAAATATACTCTTCAGTAGAAATGTAAGCAATATTCTGTTACCTAGATCAAGAACTATCTACCTAGAAATTGGATATTTGAGCTGTCCATTTCTAACTTGCTTCTGTAATGTTACTAAATAGTAATTTCTGTTTTAAATTACTGAATCTGTGCAGTTGAATGAAACCCTAAACCTTAACATTCATTTTTTTAACTTTTACATTAGAAAGTCTTTTTTCTTTTATTCATTTTATAATGCTGTAGATAACTTTATCTTCTTATTCTTCACTAGCTTCAGCTTTAAGAAATTATAACATTTACATTTTGACAGAATAACTTCTACTTTAAAATATTTTATGGTATTTTAGTAAGTTGTTATGGGAAATGTATTGCACAGAGAGTACTTAAGTGTGAGTTAAATTTCTTCAAAATAGCTGGAAATAGATAACTAATGATTGAACCTTATTTTATAAATAAACTTGGTGTAACTGCAATTAGGTATAGGGTGAGTCCTCAAAATATATTCCTAGAGCACCTTTGATTTGTGAAAAATTCGTGAATTTCAGATATGGTCAGAAAAAGGCTGATAAATGCCTAGTTTTATAGTTTCAATGTTAAATATGTTGTGTCTCCTGAATTTATATAACTGAATTTAATAAGTGCTTTCTCAGTAAAGCTTGGGCATTTTGGCAGCATGTTAGGGATGGTGGAGCTTTAAGAAGAACCAAACTGAGACTACATGGGAGGCTGCGTGCCTTACAGCAACCTGGTAGGATGCGGGAACCCTGGAGCACATGCTGGAGGAGGGTTACAGGGCAGCAGCCAGTCACCTGCAAGGAGACTGAATCACACTCTAGAACTCACTCCCTGCAAACTTCTCACCAAAAAACAATTGCAAATTATTTGTAGTTTCTGTGAAATTACAGAGGCTTCTGCAAATACTTACTAGATTCTGTTACGATTTCGAGTTAAATGTTCTAACAAAACCTCATGGGGTGATAGGCTGGACCTAAAGTGTGTGAGGCTGGAATTGACTCTTGATGCAGTGGTAGGCTCAAGGGCCATAGGAGTAAGGTTGTGAGTACTACTCACCCAGGTAGTATGAATAAGATAAAAGGGGCAGGGATACACCATTAACTGTTTTATTACTTTTACTATCTTCTGATACCATGTGCTGAAGTTCTTGCTACCTTTGCTACCTGGTGTGCACCATTCTGTTTGTGCTCTGCCATGCATGTTTGTTGTCCTGACCTTGGAGTTGGCAGATTACAAACAAACCTATGTGACTGTAAGCTAAATAAATCCCTTCCTCTTTAATTTGGAGTGTCAGGTATTTTTTTCTCAGCAATGAGAGAATACAGATGAATATTCTGAAGTAATGAATACAGATTCTAAGGAAAAATCCGTGAACAGTTGAGGCCATGAACTCTGAACTGCAATTTCACAGGAGTATGTTCTAATGTAGAGTATATATATTTATGACTCTAATGGCATCATTATCCTAATGAGAATGTGTATGTGTATGATATATTATTTGTGTGTACACATCCTCACACTAAATAATGGGATTTTTCCAGCAATGTAAGATATTTTTATGTTCTCTGAACCCAAAACCAGTAAGTTGTCAGCAACTCAGGCAATTTAAATATCAATTTAGAGTAACATTTTCCTGGCAAATAACTAGTTGTTGAAGAATTGATTCCTTAGATGTTTCACTTTTTCTCTATAGTTCAATCATACCACTGTAGTATTATTCATCTTCTTTTCTGTACATGGCTAACTCTTTCATAAGTCTGAGGTTGATTCTGGAAATTACAGATCATATCTAATTTATCTTTTTATCTCCAGCATCTAGAGATGTGCTTTCGCACATTGTTGGAAATCAGTAAATGTTGCTAAATGAATGAGTGTTAGAACTGACCTGAAATAGGGATGATAGGATGCAAGGAAAGGTTGAAATACATTTTACTGCAGGGAAAAAGTAACTCAGCTGATTATTTGGAGCACATGAGGAAACTCACGGTATTTTTCTTTAATAAAATTTTATTTATTTGCATGTCAAAACTTTTACTCTTTTAACTGTATTCTCATTTTCGCTTTTGGAGTTTAACAAGCCCTAGAGCTGCTCTGTGTAAATCTCTTAACCTATTCTATTGGTTGTTTACTTCAATTAAATCTTGATCCATATGACCATGGCCTGTGGTTGTCATCTCCTTTATCTTCTAGTAGCAATGTAGCTTGAGAAAATAAACTGCAAGCTCCTTGTACCTAGCCTAAAATGATTTTTCTTTCCTCTGGCCACAAATTAGCATGCATTTAAGACATAGATCTTGTTCTACTATACTATGGTTCTTTTTTTTTTTTTTTTAAATAGGGTCTCACTTTGTAGGTCAGACTGGCCTTGAACTCACTACATAGCTCAGGCAAGCCTTCAACTCACAGCAATCTTCCTTTTTTTGCCTCCTGAGTGCTGGGATTACAGGAGTGAGCCACCATGCCCAGCACTGTGGTATGTGGTACTGGAGATTGAACTCAGAACCTTGTGTTTGCCAGGCAGATGCCTGAACCCCTGAAGTAAATCCATTGCCATATAGTAGGTTTTGATACATGAGAACTGAAATGGTAACAAAAATATCAGAGTACCAAATTATTTTCATTATACTGTTGCATAGTTTAATCATTCTTCAAAATTCACCTGCAATGTATTTGATGAAAAGTATTTCAAGATGTACTTAAATCTACTCATTAGGAGTGGCTCTGTCACCTTAGATCATTTGTTCTAGTGGATTCTAGTCCTTTATGATATTTTCCTGAACAGTGCCTAAGATATTCTCCATCTTATAGATCCATAAATAAGCCACCCACAACTGCAGAGGACTTCATGACAACTCAAGTTACTTGGCATCCAGAATTGTCCAAAATATCCTTCATGCTGACAAGAGCTAGGAAATGTATAATGAGAATAGGGTTGAAAAAAAATCTGTAAAGATCATTGTCTTCAGTCACGCTAAAGTTAATTAAGAAACATCATTAGACTAGTATTACATTGGGGACTTGTAAATGTCGATGTAATTCTAATTTCCTTTATTCAAGCAAAAGAATAACACAAATATTGTATAAATAAAATATGACAGTGATAAAAATGTAAATATCAGTCTATAAACAGAATACCAGAAATATTTTCAGAAAATATAGTTAAAACAGAAAAAAAGGCTGTATTGTAGGAAAGAGCTATGTGCATAATAATAGTTGAGCAGACGAATGAACAAATGAATAAATTAATGTATGAAAGAATGGCAGGTTAAATAATTGACAAAAACAGATGCAGAAGGAAGGGAGTTTTTGTCAGTTGCAAAAAATCAGAAGAAGGTTAAATAGTTAGAAAATATCTATTTATAATCCAGTAAATTCATACTTATGAAAATAAATTTGATGATTGTATTAAACTATAAATTGAACATTTAATTTTGATGCTTTCCTTGTCTATCTTTCTATCTATCTGGAAATTTTTTGAGAATTTAATCCTGGGGATCAGGCTAAGAAAATCATTCACGTATTGTTTTAATTATCCTTAGTTTAATGATTTTTGAATATTAAATTATAGATATGGACATTTACAAAAGGATTAGTTAGACTAAAACTGAGCATTAAAATGATTTATTTCATTTATTGATCATATACTATGTGTGAGGCATTGTGTTAAACATATATAGGTATCATTCTACCTAATCTTCATAGGTAGCAAAAGAGGCATTATTTGATAGTTTGCTAAATATTAGGTACATAGAATTTATATAATAGAGTAACTTTCTCACAGTTACATTAGGTGGTATAGCTGAGTTCAAACACTGGTAGCCTGATTCTAGAGGGGTAATTTACAAATTTAAAGTGGCTTCCTGTCTTGCTAGGGAACTAGGCCCATTTCTAAAATGTGTGCATCTCTCTTTTCTATTGCTTTTTCTCTTATATTATTTGACTACAAGTATAGTAAGAAGAAGAGGAAATGTAGACAGCCAGAAGGTGAGGAAGGTTGGGGGAAGGGTACATAAATTCTCAAACGTTTATGCTGATAGTTCCGATCATTAATGACACATCCTGTTGATTGCATTCTGTTTTAGGGACAGGAAATCCCAAACACCCACACTGGATGGGTCCACCTGTCTTGGTAAAGGAGGATCCTTCTCCTCTAATTGACCATTCTAGCAATGGCTTTGCTTGGGATGGGGTGTGGGTTCAATAGTCTTAGGGACTGCCTTATCCAAAATTTAAAGGATGGCTGAGACTGGCTCACCTAAGAAAGTGATTAATTCATAAATAACGAGCCAGGAAAATATAGCATAAGATGCTTTGGTGTCTTCTAATTGTAGAGAATGAGTTTTAGGGGAAAAAAAAAGAACTGGTTTTAGGAATGGTGTTTTTTCTTAACCTTATTTCAAAGCAAACTACACAAACAAGCCAGCAAACAAATACACAAAACACTCCCCCTCACAACTAAACATTCTAAATAAGTCAGAAAAAGATTTCTAATCAAGAGCAAATGTGAGACAGTGTCTGGTAGGTGGAGAGGGTGAAATAGCTGCTGATTTCATTGTATGGTAAAGGAGGAAAAGCTCAACGTAGTCTTTAAATTGTAAGTTGATGTCAAGGCATTTTTATCATTCTGCATTTTTTACTTTATCCATTCTAAGACATTATCAAACAAACAATTTATTAATACATTTTGGGGGACAAATTTATGTTAATTAAATGTAGGCAATTCAGTTTTCAAAAAAGGTGAAAGCTAAAACACATGCTTGTTTTAATTGAGCAAAGGGGAAGTCATGACTGAGCATTCAATTAAATTTGCCAACTTCTTTGGGTTGTCATAGTTGTGTCACTATAGGACGAAAAGATAAGGAAGTCATGCTCCTGGCTCTTGATGCTGCAGACCCTGGAATAAATGACAGTGTGTCCACTCAAGTACGTTGACTGTTTCACCCGAGTCTCTTAAAGAATCGATTCGTGTAGTAAGAATTTGTGTCCATCCAAAGCCCAATTAAAATGACAGATCCCTAGCGCAATTGTGAAGGATGTACAAAAAGAATTTATAAACATACCACTATTTCAAAATTGCAAAATCCATCCCCATTTAGGTACACAGCTTATTAAACTTTCAGATGATTAAGCCAAGAAAGAATTAGAAACAGCAGTTTTCTTTTGTTTCTGCAGCAAATTCCTAATAACATTTTTATAGCCTGTCTAAAGCAATGGCTTAAATCCTAGCTTATCTCAACATTTAAATTTCTGTGCCTTTCCATTTATATACTGGAGTAAATATCCATCTTCATCACTGCTAAAGATAAACTACTTATATCCCCATCTTATTCTTCATAAAAAATCCCAGATATTGCTACAAATAGAAGAAAATAAGATAAGAGTTAAGTACGATAATGGTGAGTTAGATACTGTACAGTGTATTTCTAAACCATTAACAAGCAAATGGAATATAAACAAATCAATAACAGAACCTATAAAAGCATAAAAGGCAAGACATTAGTGTTTAAAGAATGTTCTTGTCATTGTATTACTGGAATCTGCTACAAATACGTGCCCTGGGGGGTGGTCAATTTATTTTTATTGCTGTTGTTGCTATGAGCTGACTACTTTGAGTGAAGCAGTTAGAAGAGGGTGAGAGAGAGAGAGAGAGAGAGAGAGACCGAGACCTTTGGTGGAGATTATTACAAGGTGAGATGTAAAATCACAGAAGTTTTCACCCAAGAGACCGTGACATTCAAGGAAACTGCAGGGAAAAGTCACAGCATTGACTCTCTTCACATCTAGCTGTCACTCTCCTGAAGGCTTACAGGCCTTAGTCCAGGGACTTTGCCATCCATGCAACCCTTCTTGGGATAGAAGTGGGCTCTGAGGTTGAATGAGGTGAATGATGTCATACTAAGATAAGGTGAGCTTTTGAGAAGACTTGCCCAGTCCTGATAATGTAACAAGACTGGGAATGGCATCCGCAACATTTCTCATTCTGTAGCCTATTGTGCCCATTATCATTGATATATATATATATATATATTTTTTTTTTTTTTTTTCATTTTCCTGTCCCATGAGCAATGTAGCTGACTGGGAAGCTCAGCCTGGAAACTCCTTCTCTTTGAAAGTGGCTCTAACTGACAATTTTCATTAGGCTTTAAGTGCATATTATGCTAAGGGTTTGTGATGACTTCTGTTCACAAAGCCTCTCTATTTCATAGGGGTAACATTTCCTTCCTTGATACACAAGCTGCATTACTCTGCTCCAGCTTCTATAACAAAATTCCAGATAGGAGCTTCAGTCACAAAAAGACATTTTCTGGAAGCTTGAAGTCAGTGTGCCGTCAGGATGAGTCTCTTGTGGGCTCCGTCTTTCTGACTTGTAGACAGCCCCCTCTTCTTGTATATCACCTTTCTTTTTTCCCCTGAGTGCTCTGTTGTGTCTTCTGCTTTCAAGGATACCAGCCCTGTCACAGGACAGTTTCACATCTCTGCATTTCTTACTTTCTTTAAAGGGGCTCTTTCAAATACCCTGGAAATTGGGTTTTAATATATGCGTTTGGGTGAGGACACAAGTCAACCTGTAACATAACATTTCTCACCCTAATTTATTCTGAAAATCATATTATCTTAAACTTGATTTTAAAGGTTGTGGCAATTCTTGCCAAAGAAGATAAAGCTGTCTATTAACAAATGACAGTATCACTTTAGGAAATTCTTGCAAATCACCAAGACATCTTGGAGATATGGTCACAAACCTATTTTTTAAAATAAAATTTCAGTTTAGTTATTAATAAAAGTATTAAGAAGCTTCACTTTATTGTGTTTACCAATTCTAAACTATTGGGTGGGTCACAAATTTTGCCAGATTTCTACAAACTTCTCTCTTCGGGAGATTTACCTCAAATTTCTTTATTCCAAACCAGAAACTATACATTTTCTTCCCACTTGTATATCTCCAAAAATTTCAGAGAGATTGTCAAAGGGGCATTTTACTTTGCTGCTGTGAATTTAGTCTTTGGTTTCTTTGATTCACAGATTTCTTTGCTGCTCTTTGTAGGGAGTTAATTCTTATTGCTTCCTACTAGTTAGAGACACATCGAGAATAACCCATTTCCAATTCAGTGGATTCTCATTCATGCTAATGGGTATAACCATTTCTCCTTTATGTGTTAACACTTCTACATGAGGAGAGTGAGAATTAGTAAAATGGAAAATAGAATGATTGAAAATTAGTTGTTAGGTATAATCAAAAGCGTCTCATGTTCACTGCTGTGGGTCCTCCAGCCTATTATGACTAGATGAGTAACAGGTGACTCAGTTCCAATAACTTTCACTTTGGGCTCAATTTCATTGTCAGCTCACAAGAGCAAGAATCTCATCGCCCTATTCTAATTGGGTGCTAATAACCTCGGAGGAGGGTTTTAGAGTCACCTTACACTAAGGTCTGGAGAACTTGCCAGTGGAGTGAGACTGTTCCCAGAAAATAATAATTCATTAGTAGGTAGCCAGCCACCGCAATTGATCTCCATTACTGGCTAGGTTGAGTAAAATATAATTGCCACCTGAGTATGTATTCTTACTATACCTTGTAAGGGTATTACAAGATGGATCTTAGAGTACAGCTATAACAGATACATAAAAATTTGGAATCGACTTTGGAACTTGGAAATGGCTAGGAGCTGGATCAATTTTGAAGTTTAGGCTAGAAATTTGATGTTAAGGGTGAATCTGGTGAGGACTCAGAAAACAAGGAAGCTAAAGAGAAAATGTCCATCTTCCTAGAGAATACATAAATAATCAAGAACAGAATGTTGGTAGAATTATGTATGTTAAAAGCTGTTTGGTTAATTCCTGAGGCAGAAATGAAGACATGTTTTTGGAACCAGCAGGAAAGACAATCTTTGTTACAAAGTGACCAAATAACAAAACAAAACAAAAACAAAAATAAAAAACCGTGAGTGAAATGAGTGTTTTAGTGATTTATAGAAGGCAGAATTATGAGTAGTGAAATTAGATATTTAGCTGGAGAAATTTATAGCCAAAGTATTGAAGGAGAAGCTTGCTTTTTCCTGTTTCATTATAGCAAAATGTGAAGTGAGCAAGATAAATTCAAGAATCATTAAGTAAGAAGGAACCATAACTTTAAAGATTTGGAAAATTCTCAACCTATCTCTATTGAAAATATAAACGATATTGTTCTTCAGAGAACACCGAGGTTACAGTCAAACAGCTACTGAGTAAGAAACTTTTATAGAGGTGACCCAGAGAGCCAGTCAGTGACTACAGCAGAGACACTGCCAATTTAAACTGAAAGAGACCGAGGAAGGTGAAGATGAAGCAAAGATATTGGACTTTTCGAACTCATAAGATTGGACTGTGAAGCTATCTGGCTATGGAGGTGTTTTATTTAACACAGGAGAAGGATGATCTTGAATTCAAAGTCCCCTAGGGCCCCTTCCTTTGCATCACAGAGTAGGGGAAATGGATGACCTCAGTTTCAACTGTCCAGAGTCTTGGGTTCCTCACCTACCAAAGAGGGACCCCTACTGCATTAGGTCTTGAATGAGGAACCCCTGGCCCAGTGAAACTGGAATGCAGAGTATCAAGCCAAAGAGGATTACTGTGCTAGTGTTGAGGCATGATACAGTGTGTGTTAGTAGCAGAACAGAATTGATAGACAATCTAGGTGAACTTATGCAGAGGTTTTTATTAGTGAGGATTATAGGATCAGAGGTAGGAGATGCCACAACAGCTCTCTGCATTGCAGAGCTGGAGGATTCATGGAAGCCTTGGAACAAGAAGGATCAGGACACTGCACCAGTCCACGGCTGAAGGCCTGCAAGCTCCCTAAAGAGTAGCTGCTGTGACTGTGCACTAACAACTGAAACATTGGAGTCAGACTTCTAGCAGTAATGGGAACAAGACACTGGAACTCTTGGTAAATACCAGAAGTTTCTTCTTTCCTCTTTTTATTCCATTTAAGCTTCAAGGCTATTGGTGGATGACGATCAAAACCCAACCAAGGTGAGTCTTCCTTTCCCAGTTTGTAGCCTCCCTAACAGTCATCTAAACACACACACACACACACACACACACACACACACTGAGGACTGTGCTTTACTAATCGGCCAGGAGCTTCTTCATCAAGTCAGGCTGACATACCATGGTCCAGTGTCACCTTAGGTTTTAGACTTCTTTGGATCTCTCATCCTTTCCTTCTTTCTTGTTTCTCCCTTTCAGTGCAGGGATGTCTATGTTATGGTTCCCTCATTGCTGTATTTTGTTAATACAAAATTTTCTTGGATTTTCCAGGGTCTCAGATGAAAAACAATTTTTTTGCAGAATGAATTATATCTTACATTACAGCCAGCGATATTTAACTAGCTATATGGACTCTGAAGCTGAATCAAATTGATACATAAAGAAAACCATCTCAGTGATTCAAACAGCTTATGCCCTATACTCTAAGGAAATTTTTTTGGTGTATCGGTCTGTTTGGAGCTCTAAAATTCTTTAAGAGCAATTCCATAATTTATAAACATCTTGTTTCCTTCCCATCTTTGTTTGTGTTATCCATGGAAAATAGAAAGTGCCTAATCCTGTTAATTTCATTACGACAAATGAAATTTTTTTCAATGCTTCATTCTTTCAAGCCACGGTAATGAAAAGAACTCCCTCATACATTACTATTTGTGAATATATTAACCTGGTCTGCTAACACTGACCCAGAAGCCCTGCCTGACACGTCGCTAGATGACTATCACTGTTTGCTCAGCATATTAGTCATTCCCTGTAATACACAGTATGATCTTCCTGCTCATTTCTCATGAGGTAAACAACTTGACAAAAATTGAAAAGACAAGAAGAATGGCGAGAGGAGACTGATAAGCTGCTTCTTCATTAGAGCTGTGACTCGGTGGCTTTGGATTCTTCAGTGGCATTTTGACAGCCTTCTGTTTGTCTGGCATAATATTTACCTTGCAGCATTGCTTCTGTTTATGTCAAGACAAACAAGCAACAAAAGAAAAATTCTGCACCGAAGGAAGTGACAGGAACATATCTAATTCAGAGTAAACATAGGATACTGAATTTCTGATTATA